>CAMXCT020006793.1:129578-338006 GCA_947184155.2 Cladocopium goreaui | reverse complement strand
AAGCCCTTTCGTGGAAACATTATGATCTTTTTCACCCTGAGTCAGCCTCTTCAGTGCCATCAGGTGTACAGAAGAAGAAGCCAAGCTCCTTAAAGAAGGAGGAAGGCAACCCGATTTCAAAAGGACCAGGCTCGAAAAAGATTGAGGTAGGTCCACCTGCAGCCAAAAGACACGTAGGTAAGCAGAAACCTCAAGTTGTCGATGACTCTCAATCAGGTTCATCAAGAAAGAAGGTTGTTGTCTCCTATCCCAAGCTTGATGAAGAAGATGAGCTTGACAAGGTAGCTAGGGAATTAGGTTTGGACAAGATTGATTCAGATGAACCTCAAGTCATTGAACCGAAACATTCTGCACCTGCGCGCAACCGTGGTAAGCAAGATTCAGAAAGTCAAGTTGAGAAACTAGGTAGTGATGCTCTTGAGCCTAGGGGAGTTTCGATTCCACTGCCTGGTAGTGAAGTGCAAGCCATGACACCAGCATACAGAAAGATGCTCAGGAAACTGGAGGATAGTGTGGAACTTTACAAACTTCACGTCAAACACTATCACATGTCTCCTACTCAATTCAGACGAAGGACTTCCATGTTAGGACTTCCTGACTCTGTCTATCAGAAGTATGAGGAGATGTACAACAAGTGTCGTGTGTGTAGCACTTCCATTGCACCACCGCCGCGAGCCAGAATTTCAGGCATACGATCCACCAACTTTGGAGATGTTATCTTTGTTGATCATGCTGAAATTCAGTTGAGGAAGAACAAGTACATGGTGTTGCTTGTTCTTGATGGTGCAACCAACTTACTTTGGGCTACGGCACAAAACTCACTGAACAGCAAGGAGACCATTCAGGCTCTAAGGTTGTGGAGTGATGAACACAATTGTATGCCTAAAGCCATTGTAGGTGATGAAGCTTTCTTTCAAGAAGACTTTCTGACTTATTACCGAACTCATGGTATCAAGGAATGTCCCTGTGGGTCAAGAACCCCATGGCCTAACAGAGCTGAATCAGCTGTCAGACTTTTCAAACGACAATGGCAAATCATGTCCAAGAACCTTGAAGATGATAGGTTCAAAGGAATCCCCATCAGAGAAGCTGTGAAGCGTACTGTTTGGGCCAGAAACACTCAACTCACTGTTAGTGGTTATTCTCCTTGGAAATTGCCACTGGTAGAAGACCACCAGATCTTCTGGATATTGAGACTTCTGATCCTGCTCAACTTAGTGTTGATCCTTTACCTGAAGACAAAACACAACTCGAGTTGCAAAGGTTAGCACTGAGGGCACACCAGGAAGCCAGACAAGCTGCTGACCTCAGACATGACATGGCCAAACGAACAATGCCATCAGATGGACCTTACAAACCAGGTGACAAGGTTTTCGTTTGGAGTTCTCCTGTCAATGCTAATGCTATTGCTTCAAAGGCATGGAAAAAGGAAAGATGGATCAGAGGTACTGTTATCTCTCAAGAAGGTGCTATGGTCAATGTTCATGTTGACAATGCAGTCATGCGTGTTAATCAATCGAAGGTGAGACGTGACCATGATGAATGGCATGATGTTGCTGTTCCTGGACTTGACACATCGGAACCTGTTCCACTTGCAGTTGAAGATGAAGATGACTATGAACCAGATATCGCTGAATATGCTGAAGCCTACTTAGGTGAACAAGCTCACTGGTTTTGTCAAACTGGCAAGTGTGATGTTGTGGAACTCTTCAGTAGCAACACTGGTCTTAGTTGGCACATGGCACGATTGAACATGAAGGTTGGTGAACCCATTGACCACAAGCATGGTTGGAGTTTCAACAGCAAAAAGAGACAGAACCAAGTTTGGAAACAACTTGAGAAGCTTGATCCTGAATACGTGTTGATCACAAATCCTTCACCAAATTCCTGGAAATACTCGGTATTCAAGTTTTGCCTTGATGTGATGAAATGGCAAGTTGACCGAGGAAAAGGTTTCTTGGTGATTGCACCACCTGATTCAGGATTTGCTCAGTTTTTGGCTTGGAAGAAATTTCAGAAGGACAGAATCAAGTATCACATTGGTTGTTTCAACCTTGACATGACAAATTACTGTCGTTGTGATCCTTCAATCAAGAACTTGCGTGTGTATTACAATCATGATGAAGACTTTGACATGTTAGAACCACAGCATGCCTTCAATAGAGAAGGGAAGCTTTGGAATGATCCACAATGGAAGGTCTTACCATCTCACTTGTGTTCATTCATTGCGCAGTTTACACAACTTGTACCTTTGCAGAACATGAGACAATGTTTCTTATTTGAAGATCTGTTGGAACATTTTGATGATGGAGCATTGTGTGGCACGTCAATGTTTTTGGACCGTGAACCTGAGTGCTCGTGTTTGTTGCAAGATTTGCATCATGTTGAGACCTCTATTCCAGTGCCATTGAAGCACATTCTTCCACAGAGGTTTACCACTCAGTTACTTGTTCAAACATTGAGGAAGATTGATCAGTTGCCAAGGAGTACAGAGGCTAGTGTCAGAGAATCAACTGACCCCAGAATCATTGAACTGATTCCTGGACTTCAAGATGTCAGAAAGAAGACATTGCCTCAAATGTACTTTGAAGATTGCAGCGTGTTCAGAGGAACTTATGGAAGAGTGAATCCTTTGTTTCAACATCCTGAAGATGCTGTCCTACTTATTTGGAAACCTGGTGACTATGATCATGTTTACTTCATGTTTGTGTCACAGTTGTATCAACATCATGAACAGTTCAAAATCCATGAATGGAGTATGATCGTCTTTTCACGAGAAACGACTGGTGCTATCAAAAGGAGAGTTGAAGATCCTCCTAGTTCAAGTAGCACACCACCAAATGGTGACGATCCCATTCATCCAGATCAGCATGGTGATGTTCCACCAAATGATGATGAGATGTTGAGTGGTGATGAACCAGAAGATCCTCTGGATGATGATAATCAACCTGATTACAACACTGGACCTGATCCAGGTGATGATGATGATCAAGAGTACATCATTCCAGATGATTATGGACCACCACCTGATGATGATTTGGATATGCCAGGAATACAGGACTCGGGGGAAACTCATCAACCAAGTTCACCATCAACTCCGTTTTCCAATCCTGACATTCCAATCGAAGAGATTGCTGATCCTGGACAAGATGACGATTCTCCACCAGGACCTGATCCGACGTCAGAGCCTATCAGAGTTCAAAGGAAACAGAGACAGATCTCAACTGATTCTACTGATGCTTTACCAAAGGCAAAGGCAAAGGTGATTATCAAGAGGCCAAAGGTTCAATTACCAGGTCATGTTCAGCCAATTTCAGTTCCTACTCAGAAACCTCATGAAGATGAAGATGAAGGACCTTCACATGATCCTACTGCCTCGAGTTCACATGATAATACAATTCCATTGCCTACTACTACACCAACATCGTTTACGCCAGGTGACTTTGCGCAGCCAGCGCAACAGCAGTCGTCACAAGGAACACCAGAATTGGTATCATCACAACATGATGATGATGAAACAGAACCATATGAAACAGACGACACTCCTGTTTTGACTGAGGATGACATTGCCCAGCTTCAGGAAGAAGATGTGGACACTGAACCTTACACATCAGACCACTCTCAATTTGTCGATGTTGATGGTACTGTTTTCGTTCCTTTAGGACCAAAGGTCCAAGCTGCACCTGAGTTTGGTTCATACGATGTTACTGGATTCAAACAGTTTGAACAGTATCTTGCCAAGAATGGAAAGAAGCAGCCAAAGGCAGAATCAGTTATCACCCAAGAAGTCTTGAAAGTATGCTAAGGAGATCAAACAAGCCAAGCTTGAAGAATTCAGAAGTTTTCTGGACTTCACTGCCATGACTTTCAGAGACAAGAGACGTCATAAGATTGATAACTATGTCACTGGCAGATGGGTGCTTACCATCAAGGTTGATAAAGATGGACAGTTCAAGAAGTTCAAGGCTAGATGGGTATGTAGAGGCTTTCAAGATGCTCAAAAGTATGACTTACAGACTGACAGTCCTACTGCTACCAGGTATGGTTTTCGTGTGGCATCTCAGCATGCAGCCTCGATGTACTGGGATTTACTCCATTTAGACTTGAAACCTGCCTTCCTTCAGGGGGAAACATACGACTTAGACCGCCGCGTTATCCATGTTCAGTTGCCTACTGACATTGGTTTGCCTCCTTACTTGGTTGGTTTGTGCACTCGTTCCGTCTATGGACTTGCGGACGCACCACGTAGATGGTGGAACCGCCTTGACAAATTTCTGATTTCGCTTGGTATTCAACCAACAAGAGCTGACAGGTGTACATATGTATGCTATGATGGTGCTTTCAAGGAGCCAAAACAGGTTAGCTTTGCTGACTCTGAGGCAACAGAACCAGCACCTGTGACATACTACGTAAGCTCACAAGACAGTGAGGAAACGCGTGATGAATCCTCCGACATTGCTGAGGAAGTTCATAAGTCTCTTTTGGTTGAAGAAAGATTGTTTTCAGCTTGCTATCAACAAACCCAAACATGGAAACAGAGGAAAGAGTTCAAGGAGAAGAAGGTTGAAGATTGTGCTTGGACTCCTGTTGTTGATGAAACCTTGTTGAAGTTTTTGGAATCTGTTGAACACAAGTCTGGTTGGTATCCTTTTGAAAATGGTCATGCTCAAGTTGCTTATCGTGCAAAAGCTTTGAGAACTCCTGATTCACATTATGATCGAAAGAAGTTTCACTTGAGAACTTCTATTGTGAAGAGGAAAGGAGTTTGGTGGTTGCTTGAGATGAATCATGACATGAACAAGGACAATGTTTCCATAAGTTTGGAAGAAGAAGCTGAAGTACTTGTTTCAGTCTTCTTACCTTCAGAGCGTACTTATCTTGCCACGACACCACAGTTGACACCAGAGATTGTTGAACAACTCTTGGAACACTTCATGGACCCTGTGAATGGCAGTAATGCCAAGGGAAGAAAACCTATTGGCATGTGTTGTTTGCATGTTGACGACTTGTTCATTACAGGAACTCCAGAGTTTCTGGAGAAGTTCAAGAAAGTTGTCAAGTCACAATTCAAGATTGGTCATGAAGATGTGAATGATTTGATGTTCACTGGTCAACGTGTGAAATGGATCATTGATGAAAAGACCAAGAAGAAATCACACATCACTGTTGAACAATCACTTTGTGTCAGTGAACTTACTGAGGTTGTCATACCAAAAGGTTTGAAGGATGAAGACAAATGTGACAAGGATCTCCACACTGCCTATAGATCACTCTTAGGTAGTATCAACTGGTTACAATCAAGAACTCAATTTCAGTCATGTTATCAGTTTTCACGTTGTGCCTCTGCTGCTGCTTCCCCCACCATAGGTGATTGCAAAACGCTGAACAAACTGTGCAGACAAATTGTAGGTGACCCGATGGAACTTATGTTCTGGCCACTTCAAGGTGATCCTAGATTAGTTGCAATGCCCGATGCAGCGTTTAGGAACAACAGCGACAAATCCTCACAGCGCGCGATGGTTATTTTCATGGCTGAACCAAGAAAGGAAAAGAGCAAAAACACCAGAGGTTCTCTTATTTTCTTTGAATCTACCAAAATCAAACGAACCACTTTGAGCACAACTGTTGCAGAGTTGTATGCACTCATGAAGTGTTATGGTACATGTCAAATGTTGAGAGGACTGATCAAGGACATCACTGGACTTTCAAGTGAGATTCATATGAGGACTGATGCAAACAATCTTGTGACTACTGCCAGCACTACTCATGTTCCTGAACAACAAGAGACCATTCATATGATTCAGATGCTTAGGAAAGAAGCATGTTCAGGTTCCATTGCTGACTTGTCACATATCAGAACTCAATGGTGTTTAGCCGATTGTTTGACCAAGAAGTCTGCCAATCCTCAGAATCTTATTGATGCTGTTCGACAAGGTGTTCTTAAAGAAGTTGATGCTCATCCACCATTCAGATCATTACTGGAACACAAGGCTTACCTCAGGTCATGGTTGCCAACAGTTTGCAGTCATGTTGATTTCAGACATGATGTATTTCTGTTAGGTGACACCTTGAGGGATTCTTGACTATTTTTGAATTTGTGCCTGCGGCTCAAGAGGCAGAGTCTCGAGGATCGCACTGTTTCTTCAACATGTCGAGCTCTAGCCGGTGGAACAGGGCCTCAGCCGCAGCATCTAGTGATCAGGCACAATCGAACACTCGAGGTCAAGAACATCAAAGCTATGATTTTAGTAGAAGACATTCAGCTGATGGATATGCTCTGAGAAGATCAGAGGAAATCCCAGCTGACAGATTTCGAACACCATCGACATTACCCGACGAGGATCATTTATCATTTTGCTATGATTACAGGCGCCAAACAGATTGGTTTCAGGCTCACGAGAAAGTGAGGAAGAAGAGAGAGCGCAATTTACACACATTGATGGGTCCACACAACATGAGACCAACTGACAGACATGAAATGTTCATGGACGCAATAGCTTGGATTTTGCACTGGGGAACTAGTCATGGAGAATTTGATGAATCTTTGAAATGGACTTCAAGTTTTCTGAAGTATCTCTGTGGCTTTACAACTCAGGCAGAAGAAAACTGGTTTGATGAACGATGCAATGATTTCCACGTGGACATGACTAGCCAACAAAGGAGAAGTTATTATATGTCATGTAGCAAGAGGCTATCCAATGTGTTGAGACATTGCAGAGACAAAACGTTATTCACTGCCAGTGGAGCTATGAACATTTCCTTACTGTTTGATCAGATGCAAGGAGACAATCCAAAGGAATATCACATGTCTGGAGCAGATTTTGCTGCTATGTTACTGTGTAATCCAAAACAACGTTTCTTTGTTGAGATCTCCATGAGATGGCAGTGGTACCCATATAGCTCAATGGCAGAGTATCCATTCGACGTTCGTCTTGGTGCTTTTCAAGGACATAGCAACCAAGTTGTCGATCCCACTGTGGCACACCACCAACTGACATATGATGAGGCTATGAGTTTGGGCTGGATTTTTCATGTCACTGACTACATGAACTTAGATTCCATTCAACAATCAGGCCTGAAGACCTTTGTGAAAGGAAGTGGAAAAGGCAGAAGGGATGCAGTTCACTTCATGTACCACAATGACAATGGTCAGGGCTACATAAGGATGGCAGAGGGCACGAAGCCTCCAAGAACCTATAGGCGACCAGTGTACCTCGTGTTGGATCCAAGTTTTATTGTGGACAACCAACTCTATCTGACAAAGAATGGTGTCATTTTATTTCATGGTGACATTCCTTTCCAGTACCTCCACGTCAAGGAACAACTCCCTACCATAGCATGTAACGTTGTTCATCAAGGACGTGGCCATTCTCTACCTCCATCGGTTACAGGTGGTTCATGGCACACCAACACAACATGGAACCATGTCATGAAGGAGAAAGGTCCAACATTTATTCCTGGACAAGACATTCCTGAGGAAGTCAGAATCACAGCATGGGAGTTCATGGGTCAGCAAGTTCCACAAAACTATGGAAGATTGGTTTTTGGTACACCACTATGCAACGAGAATGACTTTGACCCGATTGTGGAATCAATCTATGGTGCTCTCGAGAAAGAGAGGTATCTGCAGCAGAAGGCTCTCAAGAAAGAGAGGTATCTGCGCAGGCTGATGAACCCATGGAAAATCCATATGAACAACCATCAAGAAGAGGACGCTCTCAAGAAAGAGAGGAACCTCAAGATGTATGGGAGCAACAACGCTCCTCATCAGGAAGTCCAGAATCACCACAACATGATGATCCTCAACAAGATGCTCAAGACAATCAACAAGAGGAGCCATCAGTGGACGTCCATGACGACCCAATGGGTGAAGAGGCTGTCAATCTCTGGGAAGCAGAAGATCCACCAGATGATATCGAAGACCCTGTTGTAGAACAGGCTACCAAAAGTTCAATTTCTGCATCGAATCCCTGGGTCCTGTATGAGGCAGGAATTGTCTGTGCAAGAGAAGAGAGCGGTGAACTCATCAAGAACTCCTCAGGAGAAAAAGTGATAGTTCTGCGTGAATGGAACCTACTACTCTCTTCACAAAAGATAGCACTTCGTAGACAATCAATCACTCGCTCAGATTGGGAGAAATTACCATGGACAGGACATCAATGCCTACTCTTCACAAGAGCTTGGGAAATTGGACGCATGTTGGCACACTTCCATAAGGAGCAAAACATTGAAGCCATGGAAGGTTATTTGAACTCTTGTCGACAATATTGGACAGACTGGATGCGAGGTCAAGTTGCCCCAACAGGTTGGGAAGACAGATTCAGTATCAGCAGAGACGAATGGAGAGAGAAGTTCTTGCCATACGAAAGAGACTTAGCAATACAGAAGGACATGGAGTATCTCTCAGAAGCAGTCTTTGTCTTTTACACCAAGCATCTTGACAAGTTCATTAGAGAGAACAACAAACTCTGGGGAGATTTCTGCAAGAGAAAGAAGGACCGTGATGGTAACATTTTGGATGCACTGGAGTTGAACACACATGGGTATGACATGACTATCCAAGGAATTACAGTTCCCATGAACAAGAGAACAGTCATCCCTGAACCTGAACGGCATTTCTCGTTTTCCACAAAGATGATGATCATGGCAATCGATCTGTATGAAGATGAAGCACCTGCTAGCTTCAGCCATTTCACAGTTTTTGCTTTGAACAAGCTTCGACAATTTGTGGATAGCAGAAAGGAATTGACAGCTCAATCCTACAGATTCTTTGTTGAACATGCCTACAATCAATTCTTTCAGCATGAAGCATTCCATCAATCTGCAAGAGCAAGGACAAAGGTCAGGGAATGCGGTTCAGGTGACTTCCACACATCTACAAAGCTCGATGGCTACATCTGGGTAGCTGGAAAGGACAAGATTGCTCACATCCCAGGATCAGAGCAACAGAATGTGGACATGGAAGATCACGATGATGATGATGCTGAAGATGATTTGGAGTTTTTGCCAAGACTACAAGTTTTTGTCAGGAAAGAGGAGGAAAAGGCATCAGGCTCTCAGGAAAGAGAGGAAGAAGGTGTATGCTCTCAAGAAAGAGAGGAAACACAACCACAACAAGAAGATGAGGTATTACCAGATGCAAATCCTCGAAGAAATCTGGAAGATCGACAGGGACTGTTTTTAGTCAGGCAACTCAAACCAGAGCACAGACAGATCCTCCATGATATTACACTCCAAGGCCAATCAATCCTCACAGAAGATGATCTTGAAGGAGGTCGACCCCTTGAACGTGGTGACATAAGCTACTTCTCATTATGGTTGATGATGTCAGCATTATCAGATGCTTCTTTTTCAACATTTATGGAGCAGTATGCACCTATGATGGGTTATGAGATCTCTTACGACAAGTATCATGAGTTCAAACTGGATATTGACAAAGTTCTCAAGGACAATGAACACCTCGGCGCAGAAAATTTCTTTGGAGCAGAGGACCCTGATATGGTGGACGATGATCCAGACACTCCTCTTCCAGATCTTCAAAGACCAGGCGCGGGTGATCCTGAGTACAAGCATACTATTGAAAGTTTGAACATTGAGGACAAGCATATCATTTTGGAAACTGATGATGACAAATTGGTTGAGTGTACATTGAAATGGATCAGTATGTGCAATCAGAATGTTCAACAAAAGATCAAGGACAGTTTTGTCAAACCAGAAGAACGACAAGAGAAAGAAGAGGATGAAGAAGAGGAGATTGCTGTCGAAGAAAAAGAAGAAGAAAAAGACACACAGGAGCCACATGTCCCAGCTGAAGGCTCTTCAGAGAAAGAGGAATCAGCTCCACCTGAACGCTCCTCAGAAAAGGAGGAATCAGGGGAGAAAAAGACAGACATTCAAGATGATGAGACAGCTCCTGAAGTGAAACCTGCAGTTCGACTTTACTATGGTCAAGATATCACTGGAAACGAAGATGATTCAGTTTTTCGAAAATTGAAGGATTGTTTTTCAGATGATTACCATGGTGAATGGGCAGGATTTTACAACAAAGGTTATCCAGCGTCTTCGAAGCATCGACACATGTTTTGGCATGTTAAGTACAGGAAGACCATGTCTCCACATCAAGATTATTGGTACCATCTTACAGATGACCAGTTGATGGTTGAGTACATTGCCAGACACAAGGATCAGGATCCACAACTAGAATTACAAGAACTCAATCAGCGCATTGAATATGGTTGTAGTGATCCTAGGATGCATCCTCTTCATCAAGACAAGGCAGAAAGATCCTCAAAAGAAGCAGAAAAGAGGATTGATGACGATTTTGGAAATCTCACAAGGGTACTCCAAGATTACGTTGAGGACCACAAGGTCTTGCCTTACTGTATGATCTTGCATAGCTTGGCTTACAGGTATTTAGGTGGAGGCCTATCAGACCCAACGTACAAGGATGCTGAATTTCCATACAGATCCTCTCCACAGATAACAGCAATGTTTTGGAATTTGGGAAACTGGTGCAGAAACAGATTTGAAAAATGCCCGGTTCCAGAAAGATTTCAACAATTCATTCCACACATTGACTACACCATCGATGAGGATCATGAAAAATTTGATGAAAACAAATCACAGTTCAACAATTACTTCATCAATGTCATCAAGAACTTTGGAGGACATCTTTTCATGAATTGCGAGGCTGGTTCATTGTATCCTCACAGAGAAAGACTCGACGAGGTTGACTTTAAAACTTGCTTCAATGACTATCATGACTTGATGGTGGCAGCTCGCCTTGGAAAGGATGGCTATATCAAGCAAATTGCTGGATATCACACAGATGACAACGACACACGAGTTCGACAAGTCTCATGGGCAATCTTTGAAGTATCTTGGGGAAAGACAAAGGATCGAGATACAGATGAGATTGTTGACTTGACAAGAGCTAGGATGAGAATGACACGTGTGTGCGTTTATCACGTCGGACAGAAGTATGCATCAGACTCTGCGGGGATTGTTGGTGAGTGCTTAGCTGTTATGGCTTTTGAGTGTGCCAGATATCAAGTTGACTTCATCGCAGGTGATGGGAACAAGGCATGCTATTACAGCACACCAAAATCTCCAGGTGTCCCTACATACCAACACAGCCTTATCCAATTCTGGATCAACAGAATGGTAGGTGTTGCAACACAAGCCATGCGCAAGTATTTTGATTCATCTTGCCCTCCAATCAGGGTCAAGCATTTCATTTCTTGCAGTTATCGTGACTTGGATTTTCTTGCAACGCACTTGGATGGCATTACAACAGCAACATACACCGACGAGCTCATGAACAAGACAAATGGTAAAGGTGATTGTTGTATGTTAACAGTTGTTGAGTGGGGTCATTCACGTTTGATGTGTGAGGAACACCCAGAAGACTTTGAGGATGAAGATCACATGAACTATGTGGGTGAATTTTACTTCAAGGTAAATGAAACTTGCTTACATGGTGATCACAACATCTTCATGGTTGCTCCAAATGATCGCGATGCTCATAATCCAATTCTTATCCATCTTGATCCTTCTGATATGTCATGGAATGAACGACATCATTACAAACAGGCCTACAAGAAGAAGCAGTATGCTGATTCAAGAAAGGAAAGACAGAAGGAGAAAAAGAGAAAGGCATATGAAGATCAAGCATCGACGTATCAGGGCAACACAGAGTGGGGTGGATCCTCATCTTCTTCGTCCAGACCATGGAGATCAAGCTTTTGGCTATGAGTGAGTGTATACTTCTTTAATTGAAGATAACACAGCATGAGAGGCCGTGTACAGTTTTTCTGTGCGTTCAACTTATTTCTCACAGATGGCATATACTCTTTTAGATAGAGATAATGCCACAAGTGTCTGAATTACAATTTAATGTAAAATAGAGACTCTTGTAAATAGAGATACTATATACATTTATCTCCATGAATCATCCGGCGAGCAGACCACTCCGAATGAAGCGAACTCCAAAAATTACCAACTTCGATTTCAGTCCATTGTTTGCTTGAATGAGCAACTTTGGAGATCCGCTATTTCCGTTTACTTCGTGATTTGGTCAATTGTTTTTCGTATGACCTGAATTTCTGAATCTTGCGAACCCGAACTTTTCAATTCGAACTTTCACCGGTAGAGCGAGGCATTTTGCCTATGGAGAGACCGTGCGCGAAGCACCATTGGTCGCTACTGGAAAAATTAGCGAATCCGCTGCTCTTTTTCGACATGTCCTTAGGACATTCGCTGCTTTCACGTGTTTTTCAATTCGAAGCCACTGCATAACTCCGGTTTCTTTTGCTATTTGCCATTGTGTAGAGAAGTCAGGAAGATACTCTTAATACCAATTGGGTACGGCAAGGCGTAGTGCTCTACTCATTGCTTTTGAATTTGTGCCTGTGTTTTTGTTTCGACCTAATCCCTACATAGGTACATGCATGAGTATTGAGCACATTTATATGCGCCCTTCAAGGCTCAAGAGGTATATAGAGTAACCCTGTAGACAAGCACGGACCGGCAACAGGCTGAGTAAAACAAGTGCTGTCATTGGGGAAGACGCCTTAGCTGATCTTGAAGTAGACGCTAGGGCCCCTCTTCAGCCCTCCCCCCCAATCCCCCCCTCCCGCTTTTTTTTAACTATTTAAATAAAAAAGAAAGACACTTTTCAATACACTATATAGTTTGATTCGACTATATTCATATTTATGTTAAAATTTATGTGTATATATATATATACATATATCTAGACATATATATATATAGACACACATATATATATATGTATATATATATGTATATATATATGTATGTATATATTTGCATTTATATATGCACTTATATATATATATATGTACTTATATAAATGTATATATATATAAAATTAATATGTATATACATATCCATGTAAATATTTATATAATTGTGTATCTCTCAGTATATATATTTACATAAATATATATATATAATATATATATATATATGTAAATATATATATATATATAATTACACATACATATTTACTTATAGATATACAGACGTATATATATATATGACATATTTGTGGTTGTTTTTATACACAGCTTTGATCCCAAAATAAACTACAAATAATCACGTAATTATACCTACATGTTGTATCCCTAAACCCTAAACCAAACCCTGCATATACATACATACATGCATACATACATACCTACCTACATACACCTTGAGTATCACATTCAACCCAGCACCTTGCATGTGAAAATAGGTGTTTCCAATCTGCTTTGGGGGGGAGGCGCTGCGCCCTCCCCCCCAATCCCCCCTCTCCCGTTTTTTTTTAAATTATTTAAATTCAAAACTTGCACACTTTTCAATTACTAGTTTGATTCTTTTATATTAATATTTATGTTTATATATATATATATCTAGACATATATATACATAGACACACATATATATATATATCTAATGTATGTATGTATGTAATGTAATGTAATGTAATGTAATGTAATGTATGTATGTATGTATATCTTTGCATTTATATATACACACATATATATATTTATGTACTTATATAAATGTATATATATATATAAATACATATGAATATGTATATACATATCAATGTGTATATATTTATATAATTATGTCTCTATCAGTATATATATATATGTTTATTTAGAAATACACATACATATTTACTTATAGACAGATAGACGTATATATATATATGACATATTTGTGGTTGTTTTTATACACAGCTTTGATCCCAAAATATACTACAAATAATCACGTAATTATACCTACATGTTGTATCCCTAAACCCTAAACCAAACCCTGCATATACATACATGCATACATACATACCTACCTACATACATACATAGATAGATAGATAGATATATATATATATATACATATGTATATAGATTGATTGGTTGATTGATTGATTGATTGATTGATTGATTGATTGATTGATTGAAGAAAACCATAGAAAACTTGCAGAAAACCATGGAAAATTGAAGAACACCGGGGAAACATTGAAGAAAACAATGGAAAAATTGAAGAAAACCATGGAACAATTGAAGAAAACCAGGGAAACATTGAAGAAGACCATGAACAAATTGAAGAAAAACATGGAAAAATGGAAGAAAACCATGGAACAATTGAAGAAAACCAGGGAAACATTGAAGAAAACCATGGAAAAATTGGAGAGGCACGAAACCCAAGAAAGGAAGGGGGGAAGGAAGGAGGAAGGAAGGAAAAAAGGAAGGAAGGAGGATATGAGATAACGAAAAGCAAGGAAGGAAAGAAGCAAAGACAAAGAAGAACGCTGCTTCGAAGAAGATACCAAAGAATAATAGGAAAAAGGAAGAATGGCAGCAGGAAGAAGCAGATCGAGAAGGAAGAACGAAGGAAAAGGAAAAACTTAACAGAAAGGAAGAGAAAGAATAACGATGAGATCTGCCTCGTCTGGTGCTTGCTGTGACATGCCTAGCCACGAAGTGTCTTTTTCATCTGACTTTCACACTTTCTCTGATATCCGACCTTCCATCTCCAGACATGCTGTCGCGTCGCATGTATGAGCATCGCGTTATGGAGCAGCTTGCTTGCTGGGACTCGACCCTTTATTCGGTATCTGTTGGGATCTCAAGAGAGTTCTCCAGACGTGTGATCGCCTCGCATGTATGAGCATTGCGTTATGGAGCACCTTGCTGGGACTCTCCCTCTGAGTCGGTATCCCAAGAGTAGTTGTGATTTAATATGCGCTGGTATCTGTTGGGATCTCAAGAGAGTGCTCCAGACGTGTGATCGCCTCGCATGTATGAGCATTGCGTTATGGAGCACCTTGCTGGGACTCTCCCTCTGCGTCGGTATCCCAAGAGTAGTTGTGATTTAATATGCGCTGGTATCTGTTGGGATCTCAAGAGAGTTCTCCAGACGTGTGATCGCCTCGCATGTATGAGCATTGCGTTATGGAGCGCCTTAATGGGACTCTTCGTCTGAGTCGGTATCCCAAGAGTAGTTGTGATTTAATATGCATTGGTATCTGTTGTCTGCTGACAGTCGACCTTTTCTTCGACATCTGACCCTCCCTCCCCTGTCTCCAGACACGTACGAGTCACTTGTATTAGCATACCTCGGAATTTTCTTGTTTGATACGGACCACCTGGATATTGCGGACAGATCGGCAATCGACATCTGACCCTCCCTCCCCTGTCTCCAGACACGTACGAGTCTCACTTGTATTAGCATACCTCGGAATTTATTTTTTTTGATGCAAATTTTATTTTTATTTTGATGCGTGTACCACGTTGAAATCTTGGACAGTTCCATAGAAGTCCAGGGGAATATTTTTTTTGATGCAAATCAATTTTTATTTTGATACTTATGGGGATATTTTTTTTTGATGCGTTTTTATTTTTATTTTGATCCTTCACCCGATCCCTAGGGCCTAGGGATACCCTGAGATCCTCTAGAGATGATTCTGTTTTCTGATGGGATTGAGAATGATGATTGGGGTATTGTCATGTTTTTGGACAAGCCCATGGCACTGTTTAAGGTGCCAGTGTCTTTGGAGACAAGCCCTTGCATTTTGAACCAGCGAGATCCTTGGGACTTGAAGAAATCTTGATTTGAAGTCAGGAAGGTATCGAGTTGAAAGGTGCCAAGACGATTCAAAAACAGGACAACCAACTCAGGTGGTCACCGCCTGAAAGAGAGATCTTCCAACAACTCCCATGTCGCTTCTCCAGTAACCAGAATGGGAACATCTATCCATCAAGATTGGCGGAGCATTTCCATTGCCATTTTGGGTTGCCAAGGGGTCAACCACATGTATACTTGGTTGAATCATAGAGATGTTGTTGGTGAAAAGAAACCGTTTGATCATTTTTGATCATCAACAACATCTATATCCCAGGGATCAAACCTTTTTTTTTCACCAACAACAAGAAAATCTATTGTTGGCGGAAATATCCTTTGGAGCCCCACCTTCTCCTCAACTTCTCGCCAGGTGCCCGTGACTTTGACAGATTGCCAACTGAGACATGGCACCAACTACCAGCTGGTCACCTACATCGAGGATGGGGCATGGCGGGTGTGGCTGGGTTGGTCCAGGCGTTGAAGAAAGCCTCCCATGGCTTTTTATATGGTACCCTTGGGTGATCATGGTTCAATGGAACATCTCTATACTGTTCGTTGATGTTCCCATTGACACCTCCATTTCGGGAACTTCACAGCCATGTTTGGTGACACCGGAGGGTACCTGAATCTTCCAATGTTTGCAAAATCACATTTTTTTGGACAATCTGTGCATTTCGTAATCCATAAGTTATGGGTTTCTTAAATTTTCTTAACCCTCGGGGCACCCCGAGGCTCGTTTTTTTTTGGTCCGTGGCAAGGACACCAACGCGCGCTCCGATGGCACCCTCTACTTCGTTTCCATCAAGACACCAGCCGGCACCTCGAATGGCTTCACGGACTTCCCCATCATGGTGGGCAACACCACTGCGACCTGGCCGGAAAAAAAAGGTGAGGGATCCCCCAAGTCTGCATAGGTTGAAATACTATAAGTCATGGTCTAATGACTTGGATGATTTGGGGTTACATCCAATTTAGGAAACCCCGATATGCAAAAAAGGATAAAGACATGCAGACTATCATTTCCCGAACCATCCGCTTTCCATGGTTTTCCCGCACCTATGATTATTATTTTTTGGGTATGAGTGATATGAGTGCCATAAATGAGTATGTCTGAGAATGGGGGATAGCCCAAAATTGCAATTTTGATGGGAAAACAATCAAAGGTACACCATTTTCAGATACACCCATATGTTCTTTAAAGGAAAATCAAGGCCCCAGGCCTGAACTCCACAAATCCCAAGGAGAACAACGTCTCGTTGCAGTTCACCGCCTCCCAAACGACTGGAAGTGCCTGGATCATCGTGCTACCCTCTGGAGACGTCAGTGGGGGCAGCTCAGGGGTCGGCGATGTCTCGTTTTTGATGGCGTATTGGGGGAACATTTTGGGAATATTTTCTTGGGGCCACTATCAGTCACTATCATTCAATGAGAACGGCTGAAGAAAACAACACAGACTAAACAACACTGGACTCGGGAGGTTTTTGTGTACCCAATATACGCCCCAGAAATCCTTCAGTATTTTAAGCCCTTGGACATTTCTGGAGCTTTAGAGGATGCCATGCCGTGTTACTGAGGTACCGCCACAGCCACCTCAGTTATGAACGGCCCTCAGCATTCAACAAGTTCATCAAACATGAAAAGCTGCAGTTCGAGATTTTTTGTGTTTGGAGATCTCGTAGGTGGTTTCATTGGCGTGTCCTGCGAGTTATTTGCTTCTCAGAAATTACTGTACCTTCCGTTCCGAGGGCCGGAACTGGTGCCATGGGTGGCACCCTCTGTCAGTTGCAGATGACCATTGACAACTCTCAGCACCTTTGCTGAAACGGGTTTATGCAGTTGATTATATAATTGATGATTTGGCAATTTTTTAGGGAATGGGTTGAGAGGTTGAGACCGACTACCAATCAGCCTGCAGAGCTGTTTTTCGAAGTCAGCAGAGTAGGATTGGGGTTTTCAGGTCGATAGTTTGTTCACCACCGAAGCTTGGACCTACACTCCCAATTCATTATCACCCAATGATCCATTTCATCACATTCGTAATGTCATCATCCCAGCAACCCCCAGCAACCCATCCAGCAACCCTACGTAAAACGCACCAGTAAGTTTTAGCAGTTTATGGTCGACTCACGACTGAAGCCGAGGACATCGCCGGATGCCTCAGGGGAGAAGATATCTTTTGGTGGTTTGTTGATAGTTGGTGGGGCAGTTCTTTGATGGAATATATCGAATTATATCTAATTTTAATGATTTGGAACTTCTGAATGGTCGGTTTTGGCTAGTGTTTGTTGTAGAACCTCGAGTTCTAAGATGCTGCAATCAATAATCTGGATGGAACATGGCCGACATGGCCCATTTAGAACTGGGGATTTACCACGTTTGATCACACTGGGTGAATCCAGGCAACGACGCTGGGACGCTGGGATGGTGCTGTCAATGGGCAATATCTCCCACTGTGAGTCATCTCACTAAAGATGAATGGAAGCTTGAAATAGTGGCTGCAGCCACTTAGGGTATCGCCATTTCTGTCCGATCAATCCCAGATTCTTCTTATTGTTTCACGTTGGTAAGATCGCTCTTTTGTTCAAGAGCATTTCAGTTTCTGTCGCTTCAACTTTACTCTCAATTTAGTCACACCATCGCACCACCGCAAAGGAACAAGTTTCAAGCTCCACTTGGTCAAAAAACATCACATCATCCATACCTGGTTGGTGGTTTGGAACATGGCTTTTATTTTTCCATATACTGGGAATGTCATCATCCCAACTGACGAAGTCATATTTTTTCAGAGGGGTAGGTCAACCACCAACCAGATTATTATTAGCCATCATTAACCATATGCCATGTAATATACATATATATTAACCATTATTAACAGTATATATAGAAACCATATATTATCCATATATTATCCATATATTAACCATATATTATCCATATATTAACCATATATTAACCATCATTATTATGATGGTTATTAACGCTATATTTATGTCCCTAGAAATTCTTTGATCACCCCCTGCAAAGGGGGCCTTCGTCCAGGGTAGACCTGGATGATTGCGGTTTAGCGTTCTCCACCGACTATGCGGTGATGGCCGCTTTGATGACCACGTACCGGTTGTGGCAAAGACGGGGAACATCATGGCCATGTGGAATCACATGTGGTTACACATTTATGATGGAAAGGTTGTGGTTGTAACATTTATGGTACATGATGTAAATGTGGGATGTTTAAGAATCAAACAAGAATACACCTCCATTATGAAGTGGTGACGTAGTCATGTTGAGCCAGTTTTTTTAAACCCCTGGTTCAGTAATAAAAGGGTAGTAACTTTGATAGTAATGCTTAAAGCACAGTTTTGGGAACCCCGTAGTAATCTGGAGGTTGACATTAATGGACCTAGGGACATCCCGGGACATCCCCCATGCGATGATATCGCTGATATCCCATCCATGGTTCATTGCCTGAGGGATGTGTTGATATTGATGGGACATGTTCCACCATCCAAATCCACTGATGAATGGTGCTGTTCTCTCTTGGGCGGTGCAGGTGATGTGTCCAATCACAGATTATGACAGCCAATCCCTGTGTGGCTTTGTAAAAAATAAAATAGGTCATACGAGTCATATCCCTCAAGGGTGGTATTTTCATTGCAACAACTTATGGCAATGTTCATTAAAACAACATATTGGGACAATGATTGGGACATCCCAACAACTTGGGCAATAGCCATATTTTTACAACATATGGCTATGAGTCAAAACCCTGGTACAACGTAGGTACCCCAAAATTGCTGGGTTAATGGATGGTTATTCCCCTAAATATGGTAATAATAGGTTTTGAGCCATCCCCATATCTTCCGCTTCTGGAAATTGACCATCTCTGAGCTCCCCAAAAAGGTGAACGCTGTTGCAACTCCCCTCAGCACCCCAAGGTCTACGTGGCGGATGTTGGAAAGCATGACGATGGTGCCCTACCAGGGAGCCTACCAGGGAGCCTACCAGGGAGAAGTTTATTTCTCTTTCAGATATATCTGGTGGTTTGCATAAATGGTGGTACCCCAAAATAGATGCTTTCCAATGGAAAATCCCAATCTAAAATGGATGATTTGGGGGTAGCCCTCATTTTAGGACACCGCCATATGTTGTTCATGGTTGTTCCTGCAGGGTTTGGGGCTCAAAGGTGACCAAACGGCTTTGAAAGGCACCGTACGTGTTGTGCCTCCAGGTCCTCCAGGTCTTTTTCACAGTTCTGTTTGCTCAAGGAACACTGTGACACTAATCATTCTACATGTGCCCTGAACGTCAGGATCAGCCAGTGTTCCAGTAACTCGGAAGTTTTTCTCGAAAAGTAGATTTTGTCGGCCGAAAAGTAGACAGTTGTGCACGTAACTTATTCAGACTTTGACACATTCGCAGCACACTTCTCAACTGGGGATGCCCCCTGAGAAACTCCACCCTGGTGTCGGCAGTGTCGGTGTTGGAGATGCCTGATGCCTACCATCCACCTGGACGACGAGGACGCCAACATGGCAATGGAAAATGGAAACTCTCTCCTTTATAGATGGCTTCAATTGTTTCCCTATACTTAACTGCCCATTTATTTTGTTTATTGGGGATTGATTTTCTATGGCCACTTTGATTACATCGATTTGGAAAAAAACATATGGTTTTGCTGAGAATATTCTCCATAAACATTGGATTTTCCATATGCTATAGCTGGAAAATCCGCCAGCAGTACCCGATGATTTTCCGAAAGCTCCTAAGGGTTAGGCCATGGCCCGCAGGATGAAACCACTCTAGATGTGGGATGGCTGGTGCGCATTATCGGCTTAGAGAAGGCGACAGAGCTGAACGGACAAGTTGGCAGCGTGAAGAGATTTGTGATCGAGAGGCAGCGATACTTTTTCTGGATTGGCCATGCAGTGCAGATGGCAGGCGGTCAATTTTTTGGCCATCGTGTTTTGCTGGATGGCTTAGATTTTGGGGATGTTAAACCATGTTAAACCCAGATCAGACATGATCAGACTATCACCACCTTCCATAGCCAGATCTTTGTAGCGGTTGTCAATCCAAAGCCAGAAAAATGTGCTCCAACAAATTGACACAACGTGCTCCAAGGATATGAGGTGGAGCTATTGAACACTGAAGACATCAAGTTGATCCAAGCGCGAAATCTGGAGCAGTTGCCTATCTTGGAGGAAGGGGGTGCCGACGAATGGATGTATCATGGTATCGCCCTCTTACTCCAACTTGAGACCCCCAAAGGAAAGACTAAAGTCTCAACTTACTCGAATAACCATACATGAATTTTCATATAACGCCTAAATGTGTGTCTTTATACATATGATATCATATGATACGTATTTAATTGTATTTATACATATGATATACGCACTACTTAGATCTTACCAATACCATCCCACAGTATCATTTTTGGGTTGACTTTCCTTTGCAGTAAAGTTGGTTCACAACGAGGTCAACTATGATTTATGGATGTTTATGGTAGATTAATATCGGCGTAATCAATGGGGTAACCATAAACCAACACGTTCGTTTAATCCCCAAACAGATGCCGAAACATGCTGAAATTTCCCACGATTTGAGGATTGGATTTGACGAACTTCTATATCTTTGTTGGGCTTACGAATTAATTGAATGTAAAAAGATAGAAGATGATAGAAGTTCGTGTTTCCAGGATACTAGAGATGATGTTGACCTCATATGTCCAGGTTGAAATCAACTTTTCTCATCTCAGAAATTTGCTACAGAAATTTTCCCTGCAGGAAGTCGGCATTTGGTGCAAACTGCTGGAACAGTCCAACGGCAACGCTTCGGAACCTCTGGTCCTACGACAACTGGAACGACTCGAGGAGATCAACATGACGGTGGAGCTGCTGGTGCAAACCAAGGTGGCGGCTGAGAATTAGATTGCCTGGGGATGATAATCCAGATAGATATACAATGAGTTACTACATGTATATATCTGATATATCTATATAATTTTATACAATATACACATAATTGTCTATAAGCCATGAAAAACTATGTATCTATATACTAATATGGGATGATAGGATACAATCATTAGTCGCTAACTATACCAATGATACGACAATGTATAAACGGGTTTTCCCGTTTATTTTTCTTTCAACCAATACATTCAAACAAGAAAGCATAATCGCTTTTTAATGATTGTTTAATCAATATTTGGATAAGGAATCACCTGTCTCGAGTTTAGCAATGTTGATCATCGGTTAACCACTATAGATTCATAGTTGTTGGCAGTGCATCATCAACCGTGAGACTGTCCCCTGAAACATGGAACGCCAAAAGATGTAGCCTCTGGAGACAAAAATTACCAGAGGCTACATCTGCTTATGTCAAATTAGTTGGTTGCACAAATCCCATCTTTGTATTGGTTTAGACCAAACTGTTGGTCCATCTGTTCTTTTTCCCTGGTTCAAACACACTTTTCTTGCCGCTCAAAGACCTTTTTTTTGGATGCTTCCCCCCAGTTTGACATCATCATCCCCATCGTTCCCATGGTTCAACATGTCCAGGTGGGTAAGGCCATGAACGAGTTTGCCAAGCGTGTGAGCAACGACAAGCCCACTGCGGCGAACAAAGCCCGACAGCTCGTGGCCAAATGGAAGGTGGACACTTGGAGCGAAGTTCGTGGCAGGTATTTGGGTTTTGTCACCAGAGGGGTAGAATGGGGGATATAGAGGGGATCTATGTATATAATACACGTACATATATACTGTATATGTATCATTATATATATATATATATATGTAGATTCATGTAGAGTATATAATTAATCCCCCAAAAATGTCGAAAAAGTCGCTCATCACTATTTTAGGAGTGGATTTGACCAACCTTTATCTTTCTGGGGGTTGCGAATGTAATACTAGTAACCTCCAGAAAAGATGCTGAAAACAACCATCATAAGCATGGGACAATTGTCGAGGTCAACCCTTGGGATGGCAATTGAAATCTTTCGCTACTAATGTTTTCCCATCGAATAGTACCCTCTGGTAATTTTTCACAAAGCTATTGAAAATGACCATTTATAGTGGATTTAAAATGGTGATTTCCCATAGTTTTTTGTATGTTTACCAGAGGGTAATTTTCCAAGTAGGGAATCCACCAAAATCCATTGGGAAGCCATCGGAGTGTCGAAAAAAACCATCCGAGGAATACAACCGATCCAAAGAAGACCGGAAGAATCAGGTCCTTGGGGTGGGATTGGATGGCTGATGGATAGTGGTGGAATGGGACATGTCTGTGTGGATTTTATTGCATATAACATACACATAAAATATATAAATATCTATATATTATGCACATTCTACATGCGCAGTAAAAAACGTATATATATATATATATATATATACACACGTACTGTATATTGTGTACTGGCAGTTTTGCAGTTCACCACCATCATCATCATCATCATCATCATAATCATCATCATGATCATGATCATGATCATGTATCTAAAAAGAAGTTGTGCTGCACTTATTGATGGAATTCAACAAAAGGTTGCGCTGGCTGGTGATATGGCGTCTCTCGGTAGGTTTTTTCATGTTTTTTTCTGTAACATACCGTAATTAAAGAAACACCACACGTTTAGTTTGGCATGTTATCCCAAAACATCTTACCACAGTTTCGTTTACAAACCAGCTGGAGTCCCCTGCAACTTTCCATCAGGAGAAGGAGGCGGAAAAAGAAGCCGCCGCGGCCGAGGCGAAAGCGAAAGCCACAGTCAAAGTGCCACCCGAAGAACGCTGCCTTGCTAGGGATAGTTCCAAAGGTCAGTGCAAGAACCGCCGACACCAACCCAAATTTCTGTGCGGTTTGCACCAGCGCATCCTGGACCAAAATGGCCAGTTGGAACACGGCTGGATTTCTGAGAAACCCGAAGCCAAAGCCAACCCCTCTGGAGCAGCCAGGCCCAGTCCCAAGGCTGCAGCCAGTGCAAGTACCGCGGCATCTGTGGGGGCACATGGCGCCCATGGGGTGCATGGCCTGCGGTCGGATGTGGCCATCCGGATGCACAGCAATAAATCGGTGACTGATGTGAAGCCTATGGAAAGCCCGGAGGATGCTGTGAAACTGGTGGAATCCATGAGGAGTGTGCCACCTGAAGCCATCAGTTTTCGCTTGGGCCTCTTGGTGGCCTTAGATACCTCCCCACGACATTGCATGAACAGCTTTGTGAAGAATGGTGGGGTCGAGATCCTGTCCAAATGGTTGAGGAAGAGTGCGGAGGTCCGCTTTGCCTGCTTAATGGTGCTGCAAAAACTCCCCGTGACCTTTGCAGATTTGCAGAAAGCCGACATCCTTGCAACGGTGCAGGCCATCGAAAACCAAGACCAAGAGGAGGGGCACCGCACAAATGCCGCAGCTCTGATTGAGCGCTGGAAGGGAGCGGGCTTCCTCGAACCCCCCTCCAAGCGACGCCGAGTGGAGCCATCCACGGCGCCCCAAGCGCAGGCGCCCCAGGCGCCCCAGGCGCCCCAGGCGTCCCAGGCGTGGGTGACGGTGGTGGATGAGCCCGTGGTGGCACAGCCCAGGACCCCGCCATTGGAAACGCTGCCACCCGCGCGACCTGAAGAGATTCCAGACTCGCTACAAGCCTTGGATCCAAGGATTGCAAGGGTGCTGATGGACCGACCGGGACTTCATAGCTTCCTACAGAAGCTGGGTTTGAGGATTTTGAGGATGGGGCAATTTTTTTCTTGATGTTTTGATTTTGGGGGACATATGACATACTTACTTTAATTCAAGTTTGATGGGTGTGGCAACAAGGAAGCATCCTGATGTGTTGCAGAATCTCAATGCAGATTCGCTCTCTTTCCTCCAGCGGAACTTGCGGAACGTGCAGAGAACCCGCCAGGAGGCACAGGAAACTCCTGAGGCTGCTGGAGTCACAGTCACAGTGTCAGGATTGGCTGAAAAAACCACAGAGCAAGATGTGAATCAACTGGTGAAAGACATCCAGCTGGAAGCCATGAAAGTGACCCTGCCTCGGGAGAGCCGTCGAAAACGTTCCTGTGGCACGGCCTTTGTGCTTCTGCCATCGCTGCAAGATGCCCAAAAAGTGGTAGAGAGACTCAATGGTGCACGTGCCTTTGGTGTTCAAGCCATTGAGTCATCCATTGAGTCTTTCGGATCCCCATAGGCCCCATTGGCCCATTGACCACATTTTGGTGGAACTGAGTCACCAAGTTTGCTCCAACCAATAGAAAAGACTGTCCATGATAGCCAATTGGTGACATTACCTCCTACCGAAGCCATGATTTTGTTGAAAGAAAAGGTATATATCATTTTATATCCTCAAAGTTGCGTCATAATCATCATTTTCCCATTCAAATTGCCATTTACATGGCTGTTATTACTACCAATGCAGCCAGTATTATCATTCCACAAATCATGGATATGATATACCAAATTTTCAGACACACCCAACTATCATACCATCTTCTTGACATAATGATCCATAATTTACATAATATATATATATATGTATATGTATATATACATACATATATATATATTATATGTATAGATAGATGGATGGATGGATGGATCGATGGATTAGATTAGATTAGATTAGATTAGATTAGATTAGATAGAGAGAGAGAGATAAGAAGAGAGAGAGAGAGAGAGAGATAGAGAGATAGAGAGATAGATAGATAGATAGATAGTTAGATAGATAGATAGATAGATAGATAGATAGTTAGATAGATAGATAGATAGTTAGATAGATAGATAGATAGTTAGATCGATAGATAGATAGATAGATCGTTAGATAGATAGATAGATAGATAAATAGATAGATAGATAAATAGATAGATAGATAGTTAGATAGATAGATAGATAAATAGATAGATAGATAGATAGATAAATAGATAGATAGATAAATAGATAGATAGATAGATAAATAGATAGATAGATAGATAGTTAGATAGATAGATAGATAGTTAGATAGATAGATAGATAGTTCGATAGATAGATAGATAGTTAGATAGATAGTTAGATAGATAGATAGTTCGATAGATAGATAGATAGTTAGATAGATAGATAGATAAATAGATAGATAGATAGATAGATAGATAGATAGATAGTTAGATAGATAGTTAGATAGATAGATAGATAGATAAATAGATAGATAGATAGATAGATAAATAGATAGATAAATAGATAGATAGATAGATAGATAGATAGATAGTTAGATAGATGGATAGATAGATAGTTAGATAGATAGATAGATAGTTAGGTAGATAGATAGATAGTTAGATAGATAGATAGTTAGATAGATAGATAGATAGATAGATAGTTAGATAGATAGTTAGATAGATAGATAGATAAATAGATAGATAAATAGATAGTTAGATAGATAGATAGATAGATAAATAGATAGATAGATAGATAGATAAATAGATAGATAGATAGATAGATAGATAAATAGATAGATAGATAGATAAATAGATAGATAGATAGATAGATAGATAAATAGATAGATAGATAGATAGATAGATAAATAGATAGATAGATATATAGATAGATAGAGATACCTTCCCATGATTTTGCTATCAGGTTTACACCAGAAGGACCTGACCGTAGAGCTCTTGGAAGATCGCGGCACGACGATGTCGACGTCCGGCGATCCGGGCGATCCGGGCGGTGTCGGCCGCCCGCGAGTGAAGTGGAAGGCCGATTCCGAGCTCTGGGAGGCCCGGGGCCCGGTCTGATGGATCTATGGATCCATGACAAATGGTGATTTTCCCATGATTTTCCCATCAAAAATGGGGATTTTCCCATGAAAAATGGCGATTTTCCCATGAAAAATGGTGATTTTCCATCGTTTTTTGGTATGTTTAACCATGTTGACCATGGAACCATTGAAGGTACCCTCTGGTAAACATACAAAACACTATGGACAGATCCACCATTTTTAATGGGAACATCAACTATTTCGACTGGGCAATTTTCAATAGCTATGTAAAAAAAATACCATTTAAGGTATCCATTTAAGGTTGATGATGGATCATTGGATCATGGGTTAATGATGGATCAATGGTTAATGGCGGATGATTGAGCAACCATTTGAAATCTGGCGTGAGCGATCCACTATCCAAAACCATCCCATTGACCCGATGGGTTGATGATTGTACTCAGGGGATACCGATACATTGGGGAAGATCAGACTCCAACTCCCTGTACCCAACCAGTAGCCATAGTTCGTTCACTTATTTTTTTGGGGATGAGCCGCTTTTGTGGGGGACACACTCAACCACCATGACCGGGGGGATCATTCTCAATCCTCCCATCCACCTATTGGGGATGTTTTATGGCATGGGGTTTACCACATTATGATCAACCAGATTTGATGTTTAAGTGGGCGATTAAATATCGATTTGCCATGGGTAAATTCCACTAAGAATGGGGAATCCATAGGGAATACTTTATACTTTTTGGACCATCTCGCGCAATAAAGGTTGTTTTGTATAGTATAGTAGATTTTTATTAACAAATAAGTTTTGAAGATCTGTTAGATTATATTATTACCAGCCATTACCAGCCATTTGAATGGAAATTCAAAGATCTGGTACACTTATGTGGGGCGATGAACACCGTGAACACCCAGAAATCCCAGCGATTTTGGTGCTGTTGGAAGGGCTGAACTTTCTGCATCCCCAGAGCTGGAGAGTTCACTGCAGATGTGTCTTTTTGTTCCAAGGATTCCAAGGCATGCAAGAGCCATGGATGGTAAATGAATGGTAAATTTCAATAGCTGGTAATCAATTGAACCATGGCTATGTAGATATTGGATGATATTGGCCTAATATCAATGGCCATATAGATTCTATAGATATTGCTTAAATGTGAACCGTCAATCGAACAATGATCATCCCTGATACCTGTGCTGCCTATCCAGCGATGACGTCCTAAAATCGGTGTTCCCTAGGTTTTTTGTTACTCAACTTCTGGATCCCCCTGATCTCATCCGCACAGGTCATCGTCTTCTCCCCCGAAGAAAGCGTTGCATGCCTGGGTCAGCGCATCAACAACCGTGACTTCCAACCGGCCGCGGCCGTTTCGAGTCAACCCAGCAGTTCACAGCAGATTCACCATTCACGGTTCCAGGCTGCTCGTCGGGCAGAAGAAATCATGGAATCTGAACAGGTCAGGAAGGCCCTGGCCGGGGCCGTGGAGGCTTGACAAAGCGCAGCGCAGCTGGAAAATACGGCCGCTGAGAGGAGGTGATGATTCAGAGTCAACATGTTATTCCGATTTTTCACAGAAAATGACGGGTTTTCCACATATTGTCATGTCGTTCTCAACAAAAATGTAGCTCTAAACATCAGGAAGAATGAGGAAACCTGGAGGTCTTGGACGTTTTCCGTAGGCAGCTACGCACCATCCAACCTGCCTACGGAAAATCCCCTTTTCTATCCACTCCAATGATTTTTCCAGAGAATCTTCCCATGATGTCCGAAGAGTCGGAATGACATTAATCTCACCCAAAAATTCGACATCGGGATTCCGCCTTTTTTTAGCCACTGGAACCACCGTTGAACCACCTGGAATTTGGAACCGCAGGTTCCCTGGCTGCGAGTCCATTCCGAAGTCCGACCTCCAACATCTTGGTATCCACCCCATCCCTGGCTTCGGCGGTGACCATCGATGGCCGGGGGAAAGGGCCCATTGGACCTGGGATGAATTCATGGAGCCATGATCCCAAAAAATCAAGCTTTGTTCAGCTGTGGGTTGGGGGGAATGGGTCAAAATTATATAGAAGGCCCCAAGTCCTTGTTTTTATATGTTTTTACTCCTTCAATAGAACAAGTTTTTTTAAAAAAAACATATTTTCCGTACTTTACTGACTTCACAAAACTTTCAGATCTGGGTCTTCCAAGAATGCTTCGAGGCACGACTTACCCATGCCCATGGCGTTGGGCATAAAGAAATACAAGGAGAAGCACCGATATCGTACATCTTCAGGGCCAACCATGTGAGTTTATCATCAAATCTCCGTTCTGCTGGCAGCTTGGTAAATTATAACGAGCTCACTGTCCTCCCTCACTGGAATGATGGTTAGTGTACGGAGACTTCTCTCAATATAGCCTTATTTTTACCATTTTGTCCAGATCTTTTTTCTTCGAGTGTTGCCCAATGTTGCCCAGCAGGCTTCACGGTGAATGTGGAGACCACCAAGAGTGGCAATGTCTGGGCCTACGTGGTGAGCGAGGCGGGAATGACTTGTTGATCCGCTGATGTCCGGTTCACGGAAGCAGAGGGGTATGGTTCATCCGGTTCATCAGATTTCACGAGAGACACGCTGAAAGTTCTCAAAAAAATGCTGAAGGTCAATGTGTAAACCTGCAAAATTGGCTTCAGTATATCCTTAAGAGTAATATCAAGAGTTTTTTTTATCAATTTGAGAATCTTTATAAATGATGGACAAAATTGTGTGCCAAAAAGTAGAGATTCCATATTTTTTTCCATCCATTCTTGAATCCCAGATCTCTGGATTTTCTCCAGGCCAATGCGGCCCTGGTCACTGTGGCTTGGAGAAAACCGATGGCTACAAAAGCCTCCGGTGATTTCGTAGGCATGTGGTGATTGATATAGATGAACAGAAATTTATGGATGATATGATGATATCATATCTATATGTTTTTATAATTTTGATAGATTATGTCCTATGGTAAACCACGCTTTTTCAAAGGTGAACCGTCGAACTAGATGTTCCATTTTCCATTGCAAACTGTCAAATGACCAGAGGGTAACAGTTTTTATAATAGTTTTTTTCAATATTTGAGGCGCTGAACACAACTATACTCAACTGATCATTTGCCGATAATCTCATGTCATTTCGCTTCAAAAACACCAGCCATCTGGGCTCCAGCCCCAAGGTTGCCACGGCCAAGTCGGGACAAATGTGGGCGTCGCGCTGGCCCAGTGGAGCGGTTTACCGAACATCCACAACTGATCTCATGTGATCTTTGTGAAAGTGAACAGTCATTTTTTTTCGCTTGTCTGGAATATGTTAGATATAATAGATATTATATATTATATATTGATATTGTCCATTTTTGCATATGACCATCATTGTGCCGTTGTTTTTTTGTTTCCGGTGATTTCTCAAGACATGTCCATCGTGCGTACTTCAGTCCATGCGGCATCCGAGACCAGTGAGGTATGGAGCTTTGAGCTGCAGGAAATTGGGACAGGCCTCGGAGATATAGCTGGATATACCCTCTGGTTATGACTAACATAGCCATGGAGAATGGCCCATAGAAATAGATGGTTTACCTATTAATAGCATGGGGATTTTCCATGGCTATGTTAAATAACCAGATGGTAACGGACATTTCATGGGGATATCATGGGATATACTTATTCCCACTTCATGGGAATCACTACCGGTGTCAAGCGTGGCTGGAAAATCAACGAAATGGAGGTTTAGTTCCGGCAAAATCATTGAACTTCCGGGATGTTTCAGCCACGTTTGATGACACCGGGGAGTCGTTTTTTGTTGGCCAATTCTGCAGATCATTCAGATGTCTTGATTTCGATAAATCCACATTTTCCTTCACTATTTGTTTGTTGTTTATACACAGAAGTAGCAATTGTTTTACGAATCAACACATGTGCCCCGGACAAAACTTGAATATACATTGAATATCATTGAATGATGTGCACATATTGGGAGATCGTCATCAATCCATTTTCATAGGGATATGTTTCAGAATGGCGACATGACATGACCATAGGCCATCCATAGATCTATAGCAACTCACGCAACATAGCCCAACAGGCCATCACTGGCGGCACAGCTACGGTGTTGAGCTTCAGTGGCTGTGCCATGCCGAAGTCTCAAGGTTTGGCTGTTGTGGCTGTGCATCCGGATTTTTTTTTGGGGTGTTTAATTGGTCCATGTGCAAAAAAGACTCTGGGGATTCAGCTAGGCAGCTAGTTTTCACAGTTTTCAGCTACATCCTCTGCAGATTTTGAGACATTTTTTGGTGGGTTGTCAGATCATCCTGCTTTTGGAGTTGGTTTTGTTTTTTTTGCCTCTTTGTTCATCAAAAAGGATACGACAAAGTGGAGATTCCTGGAGTTGTTGTTTTCATCCATGGCTGCTTTGCTGAGTGGATGGTGTTTTGCTGCTGATCTTTGCTCAAGACTTAGCTTCAACATCCGTCCCAGTCCCAAAATCTGTGGAACATCTGCCCTGAAAGGCGCCGGGCATCGCCGGGCTGCAAGTTGTGTGAGATGACACGACCCAGATCGACAAAGGGATACAAAGGGCCTCACTGCTTGTAGTTTCACTTTCTAAGAAGGCTCCAGAAGCCGACCATTTTCGATTTTCATGTCTTTCAAACATGTGTTGTTTAGGTCAAACCTGTTCAAAGATGTTCAAACTTTTTTTCTAGATTTCTTCTTGGTGAGACGATGCCCTCCAGTTGACACAAAACCCACTCACGGTTTCCACCTGTCAGATGAATCTCTTCAAGTTCCTTGGCAGCAGGTGGACAGACAGTTGACATGGCAAATCATGGCAAAATTTCCTACCGATGGAATCATCGTTTTTTTTTTAACCGAACTTAGTATGGACGCCGCATTAAAACATCCAACACTTAAACATCCATAAGTGGCAAAAACTGAGAAATGTATGAAATGTCATTCCAAGCCACCCAGATTTTTTGAATTTTCCAAGCCTGACTACTGAGGGTGCTTCCTTTGCTTCTTTCGTTGGTGGCGGTGCGTTGTCAGGCCGCTGATGGATGAGTTGGACCACCGGTTTCAGTGGCTTACCATACGTATGTATATCCATGTATATACAGTAGATGTAAGATTATATAGGTAGTATGTATGTATGTATGTATATATATATATATCTATATATATCCATGGATGGGGATATGAGTATCCACATTCATATCCCCATTCTTTCCCATTTACTTGGTGAAGCCATCATTCTTCATCGAATTTCCCATGGGTTTTCCTCTAAAAAAACCACCATGAGACTGCCATTAGTTGACAGGATGACGATGTGCCCGACTTCGATGAACTGATGACCGAGATGGATAGCGATAAGGCGGCGGAGTTTTGATGATTTGGGATTTTTTTCCCAATGGGAAATCCACTCAAAACATGGGGAATCCTGTAGGGAATCTGTTCTATTTTTTGGGGATGGGGAATCTAGAATTAATCATAATGTTCTTTTTTTTTGCGGGGGTTTCCTTAAGCAAGTTTCCAAGTTTTGTCGATTTAAACATCCATCGGTTTTGGCTGCTGAAGCCCATAATCTTGGGGGATGCAAGACTAATGAACTGGTGATCAACTGGTGATCAGCCAGAGTTATGTTCTTGTGATCTAATTTCGTGGTCCAAAAATGCTACCACATTTTCAGCCAAACCTAAAATGAATTCTTACTTTCTTAGCAGTCCAAGACCTAACTTTTAATTTGTTTTCTATGTAGCCTGCCTTTTGATCATAGTTTCCTTGGTGTTATGTATGGTGAAGTTGCCGTCCAACCGCCAGAAATGTCAAGCTTCTTCTGGGGTGAGGAGATAGCAAAATCTCCAGGGGTGAGGAGAGAGTAAAAACATGTAAAAACTAGAATTGACTAATGTACCCAATTCTTTAGAAAACAAAGCGTTCGCATGCTGCGAGTGGCAGAAAGTAGTGGCGTATCTGCACTCAGAGAGTGCGGCATCTTCGAGGCCAGCGTTGAGTAAAAGCTTTTTGGAGTTCGAAACGTCCAAGTTTTGTTTAAAACACAGAAGAATGTGTCTTTACATACCTGGTCTTTTTGAAACGAAGTGTGCTTTAATTGGTGTGTGTTGGGAAACCTGTTCCGAGCCAACACAACTGTTCCGAGCCAACACAACGGGCTGGCTGCCAAGTATGTTCGTGCTGAAAGTTTGTTTGCAGCTTACCTGGCTAAAGTTGCTCAACAGGAAAGTAGACAGGTTTCGGGCCAACACAGCCAGACGCGTTGGCGCGGAAATACGTTCGCAAACCTTCTTGGGCCCAGCCAACATGGTTAATATGCAAACTTTTCTAGCAGATTTCGGAACATGCTGTTCGGCTAAAACATTTTTTACTTTCGATTGATCCCCAACATGGCACTTCAAGGCCATTGATCTGACATATATTTTGCCAAAATCAAACTACGACAAGTCTAGACACAGTTTCATAGTACAAGACCTCAGGCCATAAGTCGCAGTACAAACCTCACGCCATTGTTTTGATTCTCAAGGGGGGAAATGTGATACCTTTAGCCCCTAGCCCTCCAGTGTTAAAAGATGCAGCACGTGGGGAGTGTGACTTGCGCAGCTATTTTTTGAGCAGAAAGTTCAAACTTTTAGATGCCTGGAGTTTGGTTGGCTAAGTTTTCTTCAGCATTTTCTTAACAAAATAGTGATGTACTTGGACCATGAGATTCGAAGCACCATGTTCATATGGTTCAAAATTACATTGCGCGGTTCAAAAGAATAAAGATCAAGAAGAACAACTACAGTATACCAGGTATATGTTGGAGAAAATCGCCAGAATATATATATATATAATTATATATACTTATATTTATCTATCTAAACATATATTTATGTATAGATAGTATATACCATGATATTTTGAACATTTTTGAACATTAGATTTCTATCATTTGATGTGGTGGTCTTCCCATCTTTTCCACATGAATCAGCATCCTATGGCCAGGACGGCAAGGTTTCTTGGGATGAGATGTTTGGAGGCGGAATCATCCAGTCATGGCCAGTGATCCACAATCTGAAAGTGTTTGGGGTAATGGGGGGTGAAGTTCAGGTGGATCCCAGTAGAATTTTCATGGAATGAGATTATCCTAATCACTTATCATGTCCCAATGAGTTCTATAATTCAATGATGTTTTTAAAAAACAATTGGAATTTCCTCGATTTTTATGGAACAGTTTTGGGACACAATTGAGCAACTGATCCCGGACACCTTATGGTCAGTTTTTGGCCCTTGTATTTTGACGATCTTTCGCCTTCATGGATCATAGATCTTTTTGAGATTTGGACATATATATATATATGTTCAACTCCTCTAAGATGATAGATCCATGATATGAGTAAAGTAGTAAAGTTGATCTGATGATAGACCATCTGAATGGACACCTATCATCTAATCACATCTTTACTTTCAGGTCAAGTATGATCAGATCATCCGCTATTCATTGGAACTCGCCGCTCATGTTGGACCAGGAGAAGGGAGTGAAGAAATGAACGAGTTGCCAGCAGACATCAAGAAGCAATACACAGATGTCTACAAGGACCGGGAAGTCAGGGGTGGATGTTTTTTTTTGACCTTTCAGCCTGTGGACTGTGGAGATAATGATACCCCGTTACAACAGAATCTTCTGCAAGGTGCCATTGGGCATGACTATGGCTAATTTTGGGTATCTCACCAGAAAAACAGGGAAAACTCAGAACATCCATGGTTTCATACTATGACGAAGAGGTCACATTCGTCTAGGATCAGAAAAAAAAAAATAGTTGCTTGCGACACCAGGTGACTGGCCAGTGGTGATCATGTTAGTTTTTTTCTCACCTATAACTTGCTGAAACAGAACTCCATGTTCGGAATATCATCTGCTTAGGTGTCAGCCCTTGACTTGCCAAACCAAGAGTTTTTGTTGCAGATTGGTTGATTGAAATATGCTGGATAGAGAAGCACCTCCAAAACATCCCACACCCATATTCACAACCGTTCTGAGGACATTTTGTACCTGTTCCCCCAACACATTGTTCGCTTTTGGTACCGTCTATTTGGTACCATGATATCCTATGATATTGCCATAAAATGGTCAAGCTCTATACCCAATTATTTATTGCCACGATGTATCCCACTATCATGTTCCCATTATATTATTATATTCCCCTTAAATCAGAACAACCAAAAAGGGAAATGAGACTAATTGAATATTCCCATTATATTCCCATTATATTCCCATGATCATACTACCCTTATTCCATTATATTCGCATGTTTGGCGGACGAATACATATCAATATATAAAATAATGAATAGAATATGAACAGAGAAACATGATACATATTCCCATTATATTCCCAAGAAATTCCCAGTATATTCTAATGACATGCCATGCCCATGATATTTCCCATCTTAGTCCCATATAAACATATGTTCTATGCCAATGGTCCTCACTTTTCGTTTTTTTTTTTTTTCGAAGCCAGGAGTGCGATACAGACTCCGACGGCCTTATTAGCCGAGAGGATCAGCATCATGGGGGAGAAATGATCTTGACCTTTTGATGAAAAACATCATGGGATTATGTGTTTTGATTGATGTTGGATGGCCTCAAAATTCAATTAGTTTGGCTCCCTGAAAAAAAAGGTCGACCCCGGAAGAAAACTCCGGAAAGTTCCTTATTCTGGAAAATGGACAGTGAGTTGTGGTGTATGTTTGTTTTACCAACATAATCACCATGGCAATCTACCAATGACAGATGATGCTATAAATTCACCAGCATAACTGGTAGGTCACTCAGCATTGAAGATTCTTTCGCCGTCTTGGATGGTTCCATTTGCACAAAACCATCGTGGAAAAATATCTGTTCCCATCTCTGGTCGCAACGATCTCTGTTTCATTCCATGGATTCCATGGCCCAACGCCCATCCTGGGCTATGTTCCGCCAGATGTTTCGGAACATTTATAAAGCCCAAACCCCTAAAAATCCATCGGTGAATTGATGTTCATTGCCACTTTCCATCGCTTTCCCTATCATTTTTCGGCAATTTTTGGATTCAGAGCCATTTTGGACGTTGAGAAACTCAACAGGAGCTGCCCAAGTTCTTTGAGAAGATGAATGCCTTAGAGGAGCACGTCCCTGATGTTGGGGAAGACTATGCTGGGGGAGTCCCTGATGTTAGCGGACAAGGTTTAAAGTTTAAAGGGGGAATGCCCAAACACACCATTTCAATTCATTTCATATCATCTCATGCCATTTCATATCGTTTCATAGATTCATATCATTTCCTATAGTTTTTTCAAATATCATTTCATATCACATTTTTTTTGCATAGTATAGGAATCTATAGGATATGTGCAGTTGAATCTCTCTAGGAGAAAATCAAGCGCAACTTTTTCTTGACCACCCCCAGGGTCTGCATTTTGGGCGAGGACGCCGTGAGCGAGGAAGAGGGCAGCGATGAAATCTGATCGCCCCGTGACCGGCAGGGTTCATCAGTTTTGAGACTCCGAAAGAAACATCATGAATGGTATGTTTCAGAGTTGAGGATTTCCGGAACCGCCACATGACAATCATGACTAACAAAACCATCGATGACAATTATGACTAACAAAATCATCGATGCAAGTAATAGGATGCGGACTTGCTGCAAAAGCTTCAAAGCGATAGAGGACCGCCCACTTTAGCATGTCGTTTTGGAGTCAAAGGAAATTTTGTCCGCCGCTCAAATCATTTTTTGCCTAAGATGTGTGAACAACCAAGTGAGTTGGGTTGTTGAGCTGTTTCAAATGTTGTGCTTGTAAGAGTTAGGTAGAGGCATTCCCCCATGTCCCTTCTGCATTTAACAGTTTTACATCGAACACAAAGGGCATGTGGAAATCCCCGCACCGTTCCTCAGCTGCAGCTTAATTCGATGGTTTCCAGGTCCCATAAAAGCCTCGCCAGCCAACCAGCGAATCTCTGGTGGCTCTCCGACTTTGGAAACGTTGGACCAGAGAGTTGACAGCGAGTTAGAAAAAATCGGCTGTGGGACCGGGAGGGAAGCTGAGAAACTAGGAGAAACTGATGGCCAACACAGAAATGTTGACGTTCCAGTTGAAGTTGCTAGGGTTTTAAAAAGTCCCTTTGACAACAGAGAAGCTTAACCCTTTGATCAGCAAAGCTAGACGCCGAAAAATGCAAAACATTCAGGTGATGTTTTTTCACATCGGCGGATATCGGCGGCATTTTGAGTTCTGCTAGACTGCTTTTTCCTGCCGAAATTCCAATTTTTATGGGACATCATGATCCCCCTGATATCCCATCATTCGAATGGGGTTCCCCATCGTGACTGTCAGCCAAAGCTGGGATGCTGATCCCCCCTTGACCAAAGCTGAGGCCTTACAGCACAATGCTGAAGCTTTTTGTGGCTCGGCAAGATTTCTTGGATTTGGCCCACCATGGAGATGAAATCATCACCAAACAGCAGGGTTGAACGAAGTAATCCCTTCCCCCTAATACTAACCCCCCCTCCCCAATAATAAACACCTCAGGTAGTTTTTATTATTAGGGGTTTATTTATTATTAGGGAACCCTATTAATAAATTTAAAACCTTAATAATAAGAACTATTTTTTCCGATTTCAAAATCAATTACATTTCCGTTTATAACGCAATTAACATATTGCCAAAAATTGGATTTCGAACCGGACCCTATTAATAAGTTTAAAACCTTAATAATAAAAACATATAAAAACTATTTTTGCCGATTTCAAAATCAATTAAATTTCCTTATATAACGCAATTAAAATATTGCCAAAAATTGGATTTCGATGCGGACCCTATTAATAAATTTAAAACCTTAATAATAAAAACTATTTTTTATGATTTCAAAATCAATTGAATTTCCTTATATAACGCAGTTAAAATATTGCCAAAAAATTGATTTCGAAGCGGACCCTATTAATAAATTTAAAACCTTAATAATAAAAACATATAAAAACTGTTTTTGCCGATTTCAAAATCAATTAAATTTCCTTTTATAACGCAGTTAAAGTATTGCCAAAAATTGGATTTCGAAGCGGACCCTATTAATAAATTTAAAACCTTAATGATATTTTTTTTCCGATTCAAAAATCAATTACTAATTACATTTCCTTTTATAACGCAATTAAAATATTGCCAAAAGTTTGATTTCGAAGCGGACCCTATTAGTAAATTCAAAACCTTAATAAAAACATTTTTTTTGATTTCAAAATCAATCCAATTTCCTTATATAATTCAATTAAGATATTGCCAAATATTGGTTTTCGAAGCGGACCCTAATACTGAATTAAAAGCCCTAATATAAAAAACTAAAAATTTTCGGACGGACCCTAATAATAAACACCCCGAGGTTGACTAGTTTTTATTTTTGGGGGGCGAAGCCCACAAGTGGTAGCTTTATTTTTAAATTGTTTTCTAAAGGGGATCAATTAAAAGTCAAATTGGCCAATCTGAAATTTTCCAAAATTAGAGATGGACCCGATCGTTTTTATTATTTGGGGGGGTTTAGTAATAGGAGGAAGGGATTCATCATGGGATCTAGGCCCGATATTTTGGGGTATACGTAAAAAATCACTAAACATTGCCATTTCAAGGGGAAAAACATGTGATGAACCATTGGGATTTTGGGATATCCCCATTTGATTGGGGGTTGATATTGTGCCAATGAGCATGCAGGGTGGACTGGCCACACGCTGCCCATTCCCTTGAACAGCCTTGGGTATCCATGCTGGTCATCTTGAGTATGTCCTCATTTCAATGATTCAAGCGATTTATATAAATGTTTGGTGGTGAAAGCATCCCAAATAAGCAATCTTTATTCTTCAACCGGCATCTCCGCATTTTGCTGGTTACACCCAACAGTTGTTTGGTGGTTCACTCTTGAAGTGTTTTGTTTGTTTCTTAAACCCAGGATGTTTGGTGCTTCACCCGAACCATGCCCAACCAGCCATTTAAGTATTCAAAGATCCAATCTTGTTAGCTAGATCCTTGTCATTCCCAATGTTGAAAGTGAAGTTTGGATGAGTTTGGGATGTTTTGATTACCATTTTCCCATATTTTCCCCATGAAGATCATGATAATTTTCCACCAAGTGCTTTTGTTCCACCTGTTCGGGACGGACTTGGAAGCCTGACCCCATCTCCAGGTGTACGTGGAAGACACCAACGGCCTGGGTGATGGCATGCTCTCCCCGGCCATCGACGTCTATGCGGCTGGGTGTATGTGCTAGGGTTATGGTTATAGCAAGGCCATATCACCTACCTACATGTAAAATTGCACACACACACATATATATATATACACAATAATATGTCGTACATATACTCCCATATTGAATATAAATATTGATATGATATATAATATATGTATATGATATGATATATATAATTACATATACATATATGATATATATACATATATGATATATATATATGATATATATATATATGATATATATATATATGATATATATATATATATGATATATATATATATATGATATATATATATGATATATATATATATGATATATATATATATGATATATATATATGATATATATATATATATGATATATATATATATGATATATATATATGATATATATATATATATATATATGATATATATATGATATATATATATATACAGTATATGATATATATATATACAGTATATGATATATATATAATAATAATAATAATTATTATTATTATTATTATAATTGTTATTATTGCTTAGAAAACATGACCTGTGGGATTGGTTGAGGCTGCAAATACCTGTCCAGTCGACTCCCTTTTCTCCCTCCAGGTTCCGGGTTCATCGACCTTCGACGTTGATCCAACTGTGAATGGCGTGTCGGCGCCTGTGAAAGGCTTGGCTTTTTCTGATATGGAAAATGACCCATAACATTGATGGTTTACCTATTAATAGCATGGTGATTTTCCATGGCTATGTAACAAATAACCAGATGGTATGAAGAACATCAATTTTTTTGCTGAGAAATGAAATGACATGAATATTGGATGAAGTTTTTGATTGGACACTTCCAGCTTCAGTTCATCTTTAGAGTGGACCTGGTTCAATCTTGATGTCATTTGTAGAAGTTAACCGGAGGCTTCAATGTTCAAATCTTCCACTTTACATCATTTATTTGTGCACATATACTTTGTCATGAGAGATCATTTTTCAGTATATATCCAGTAAGTATATATATATATTATCATATATAGTCTTGGAGACACCTTGATACAACCTCCAAGGCCCACACAGACAGCGGTGGCAGTCGACTTCAGCGTGGCTCATGATGCCGGTGCCACCATAGGCGGGGACGCTTTGTTGGGGGATGCCTCCTGAAAATGGCAAGTTTCATGGGGAAAAACATGACGTTTTTTGGCCGAGAAATGGAGAATCTTGTTAGTAGTGGGGGATATTCCCATTGATTCCAATTGATAGTGATGTTTTCTTGGGTGTCAATGGGAAATTGCTGAGACATTTGGAAAATGAAAGGAAACTCAAGAAAAGCCATGACTTTACACTGTACACAATTTGCAGAGGGTTCAGGGTTGCCTGTCAAATTTTCCCATCAACTCAGAAGTTGTTTTGGGCCATCCAGCATGCGCCCAAACTCAGCAAAAAAAACATCAGAAGTTGATGGGGCAAACCAAGAATACAGATTGCCAAAGGATGGGGTCCATTTATAGATGATTTCCCCTATGAAAACCTCCAGGAGGCTCCATTTGTAGATCTATAGGTGATTCTCCAGCAGCTTTCATGACCGGAGTGCCCATATGTTTTGCCAACCTCAAAGAATTGGTGATTATTTTGCCGATCCTCCAGGAGAACCGCAAGCCGTGTATGGAAAATTTGGTGACCCACTGAGACCCTTCCCAACTGAAGGGAATTTTTTCAGGAACATCTCTGCTTCCGCTTGGGATGTCTACCCCAAATCTTCCATGAAAAAAATGCTCATCCGATGGTCACAATGGCGAGCAATGGTGACCATCCAGGTTTGGTTTGGGCATCCATCGGCATCCCAAGCGCTGCTTCCGCTTTGGATCTGGTTTCCGTGAAGGCTCAGCAGATTATTTGGGAACATGCTGTGTGAACCAGATTTTTGGGGTCCCATTTTGGATGATAAGGACAGGTATTAAGGGGGAAAAAATGGGGCTTTTCCATGACTTCCCTACTTGAAGAGCCCAGCTTTTGGGAATTTGAGGGGCAGAAGTTTGGGAGAGATTTGGGATACCGATATCCATCTGTATATACTATATATACCCTCTGGTTATTTAATAGTTCGCCATGGTATAGATGGCCCTAATCGAAATAGATGGTGTACCAAAAAAAAAATGGTGATTTTCCATGGCAAACTGTTAAATAACCAGAGGGTATATATATATATATACATATGTACTGTATGCTCATAGTTCTTGGACGTGGAGCTCATCCAAGTTGGGCCCAAAACATCCACCAGGCGGTACACTTTTTTTAAAAAAAAACACCAGGACGGTGAAGGCGATGGTTTGGTGGTTGTATCCCATTCTATCCCCATTCTATCCCCATTGTTCCCCATTGGGGTTAAATTTGGTCACTCTCCGGTTTTTTTTGCTTCCTACAGTATCCATGTATTTTTCAACCCAAGATGGAAAAAGCAAAGATGGGAAAATCCTGGGTTTTTCAATAGGAAGATGATGCACCACCGGGTGAAAAAATCGTGATTTTCCAGTGGCCATCCCGCCCCGCCCCTGGTGATTTCCCGAACCTTGCAGGTTGCCACTGGCATGAACTGCGGTGTTTCGGGAGATGACAAGAGCTTAGATGGTGTTGCAGTGACACAGCATGATAAATAGATTTGTCTGAAAAAAAACGGTTTACCCCTCAAATATCCTGAAATAACAATTTTAAGAGGGGAACATGAAGTATTCCAAAGAGTTTGAAGAGCTATCTCAAGATCACGTTCATGCGAAATGGAAGCTTGTCATTGGTGTCTTCATCAATTTCCAGATGTTTCATTGTTCAATACGAATCAGAGATGTTGCTATCGATGCAGAAAACTAAGGCCATCTCAGTTGGTGCACAATCCATCAGCATTACAGGCCAGCCCTGGGGCCTCGCACCCGAGATTTCACATCAAAATAGCTGGCAGCTGGTAGATGCTGGCAGTTGTGGTTGTGTCAATTCAGAAGATCATGGCTTCAACAATTTCAACCGTCGAGCCCCAAATTTCGGAGGGTTCTTTGGGCCCTCAAGCGACGCAGGTTGCACTTTGGAGCGTGGTTATGAGTGACCAGCGGGGCCGGTTAGGAGAAGGATCCACTGGGACACTTTTTCGCTTCTGCTCTGGCAACAATCTACCGCTCTCAGCTAGCTGGCTATCTGCTATCTCTAGTAATTATCTCAGTGAAATCTAATCCAAATTCTGCTGTTTCTGTAAATTTTCCTCAAAAGATCCAATTGGGCTGAGTTCAGGGAGTCAAAGCTGACTTCAGGTGGATTCTGGCATTTTGGGTCTCCCTTTCCATTGATCAACTTTCTCCATAGAAAAACCGGAAAAATCGACGAGAAAACCAGGTACAGCTTGGTGGTCTACGTGGAATCCTCTGGCAACACTGGAACTTTGTCGTCTCCTGTCTCTGTCATGGTACCTTCCTCCAATAGCTTCTACACGGCTGGGGAGCCCAGGCACGGGGAAAAGATGGGGAAAAGCCATCAGATTGTGTTTTTTTTTTTGATTTTGGACATCATGTTTTGTCTTGAGAAGCAGCTTCAACATCCTTCAACTCTGAAAGACATTGGAAGCTACAGTTTCTATGAGTTCCTGTTGATTCTATGTACTAGCCACTAGTCACTAGTCACATAGAAATTACCCTTGAATGTCAGACTAGCCGGGTGTCCCAAGATCATGAGCCAAGGACCCTGCGGCCACCAATCCAAGCACTGCAGGTGCCCAGTTTTCTGTCTGGTCATCATCTGGTTATCCTGTTTTTTCATGGGCCTGCTGGATGCTGATGATTGGTTCAAGCACTTGTTTCATTTGTCGATTCTTCGTCCGGTTTTTGTTGGAACTCAACAAAAACCAAGCGAGACGCTGGCGCCAATGGTTTTTCTGTTGGCATCTGATCGCCAGGTGTCGACATTACCTTTGCAACCCATCAAGCTGGAAATGCTTGGGGAGTTGTTGTCATAGTCTCAGAGGAACTGGGTGGTTGGTGATTTGGAACCTCCCTGATTTCAAAACCAAAAAGAAAAGAAACACATGGAAGCTTGGCAAAAAAAACACACATCAGATTCGCATTTTCTTGAAGATTTGAACCACCTATTTAGCACCAGATCTTGTCCTACATGGCCGATATCGAACATTCCAAGAGGTATATTTTTACAAAGCTTGAAGAACCAAAAAGGCCCACTAGGCCCAGGCCCACTAGGCCCACTAGGCACTATTTATTGGGATAGCCATGGAAAATAGTGCCTGAGTTCGATGATTTTTTTTCCTTCTGCCCATTAAATCCTGGTGGATTTTCCAGCTTGCCATGGTTGATGATCGTATACTGACCACACTATCCCCATGATATCCCCATGATATACCCTCTGGTTATTTAACATAGCCATGGAAAATGGCCCATTTATAGATGGTTTACCCATTAAAACTGGTGATTTTCCATGGCTATGTTAGTTTACCAGAGGGTACCCATAAAATACCAGTCCCCATGATATCCCCATTCTTATGGTCAAAGCTCCAGTTGATTTCACCCATTTTTTGCGAAAATCTTCGAAAAGTCGAGGCGTCCGTGGCGGACGCCTCAACGGTCTCTGCCAGCACCATTAAAGCGGGCACAGGTTCGGCCTGGGAAGTGGGACATGCACTCTCAAATTGAGGATATTGAGATATTGAGGATATTGAGGATCAAGGACATTGCAAATCCGTTCTTTAGGTTTTAACATGTTTTAACCCAAGATCAATTATATAGTCGCCTTTCTTCTTGGGAAAATGATGATGATCATGCATTGGAATCAGAGGTAGCCGGTTTTCACACAAAGCCCTATTGTTTGGCACAGCGGTTTGAAGCCACAGAAATCTTCTCCCGATTCAGGTGCTTTTGGAGGCGTGTGCCTGATAGCTAGCCAGGCACAGTTGGTGAAAGACCCAACTTTCGAGGGTCAAGAAAGTTGGTGTAGCTGGATTTTTCGGCTCTTTTTGTTGTAATAAGCCAGCGTTGAAAACTGATTTGCGGATGTTCATCTTGAAACCATTAAAGAAAACAGTGCATATCTACTATATACATAGCTTTACATAGTTTCTACATAGCTTCTACATAGTTTCTACATAGCTTCTACATAGTTTCTACATAGTTTCTACATAGTTTCTACATAACTTTTATTAATATATAATGTACAGTACTATACACACAATTATACACATACATATTTATCCATCATCCATGGTGATTTCCCCAATTTTTTCCATGTCGGTTTCACCAGACGACAGGCGGTGACGGCCACAACGTCCGAGACGATGAGCTTCACCGGATGCAGTTTGGTGTGAAGACTCAATGGAAACAAACCCTGGATGAGACCTGACTGGTGATCGGGTTTTCAAGTGTTTGGTTAAAGGTGCCCCATCTGAAAGATATATATATATATATAAAAGTGGTGGGTCATGGTGGGTCAACCCCATGAAAATCGTGAAAAATGGGTGAACTGACGATTAGATGATCGTGTACCAGTTGCTAAGGAGAGATCTCTTACTGGGTGAACTAGCTATGCATGGGTTGATTTGTTTTCGTTTTAGAATCAGGAACCCATAGAGATGGATGACATTCAACTATATTCTGGTTGGTGGTTTGGAACATGGCTTTTATTTTCCAAAAATATATGGGATAATCCTTCCTATTGACTTTCATATTTTTCAAGATGGTTAAAACCACCAACCAGTATTGAAGCCATCTACTTATCCACTCTGGATGATTCTGACGACATTGGACCACTTCGTAAATAGATGGCCGTCCCACAGAATAAAGAACCCAAATCGATCAAGAGATTTTAGGATGTTGTGATGCATACGTCCCACATGTTTCCACGAAATTGCCACTTTTTTTTTGAAGATGTTGATCCGTAACTTGGCGCTTGGCCTTGCTTAGGTCATGGAAACCACCTACAAAGCCTTCATCTATGTCGAGGCTGACTCTGTTGCGTCAAAATCGGGGTCTCACATGTGGCTTCCACAAGAAATCGGATTAGTTGCAGTTGTTGGGCCGAAAGTTGGTGGATTGGTGGTTTCAGATTCATGGATTTCTAAATGTCCTGCCCGTCTGCGACGGGTCAAGCACTTCCATGAATCAGTACATCCCATCATATCCCAGTGATACGTGATACGTCTAGACAAATTACAACGACCTTACTAAAGACATCACTGGAATGATGAGAATTGGATTCCTATTGGCAACTATCCTTATTTCAGCTTGGTGAATCACATTGAATTACTATAGTTTGATACGTTTCATGTCCTGCTTTCATTGGCAAAGTGCCCGATTCTCCGGAGAGGTTCGCAAAGCTTTCGATCTTTTTTCTCGATTCATTGATCGTGTTCAAAGCCAATTCTATAATTTTGTGATATGTCACTGAACCTTCTTCTGACACCTCAATGGACGATTTTTACATCTTGAAAAACATGTTTCAATTCAAGGTGACCACAAAAATCAACTGCTAATGGTCACAAAAAGGAGGGTTCTGTAGTGATTATTTGACTTAACCAACCAGTAATACTTATGGGTTCATCAGTAAAGATTGATTCAAGAAGACTTATTTTCAATGACTTAATACTCATTAGTTAAGACTCACTACTGAATCAACGATCATTAGTCCCTAACATCAATAATCATGGATTAATGACTATTCAGTACCTTTCATCACTCATGGATTATTAATGATAAGGACGTTTTATTCATAATCAATCATTAGTCACTTCGATCATCCATAATCATGGTTTTCACTAGTCATGGTTATTTAATGGTTACTTGATGGGTACTATTAATGTTTAGTAGAATGTTTTTTTTGCTATGAAATGTTTACTACCCTTTCATTTCACTACATTTCCTCTACATTTTCCATGGTTTTATCATTGATATATATGATATATGAATGGTTTCACTACATTTCCAGTGCATTTCCAGTACATTTCCACTACATTTCCAGTACATTTCCACTACATTTCCACTACATTTCCACTACATTTCCAGTGCATTTCCAGTACATTTCCACTACATTTCCAGTACATTTCCACTACATTTCCACTACATTTCCAGTGCATTTCCAGTACATTTCCACTACATTTCCACTACATTTCCAGTACATTTCCACTACATTTCCACTACATTTCCACTACATTTCCACTACATTTCCACTACATTTCCACTACATTTCCACTACATTTCCAGTACATTTCCAGTACATTTCCACTACATTTCCAGTACATTTCCACTACATTTCCACTACATTTCCACTACATTTCCAGTGCATTTCCAGTACATTTCCACTACATTTCCAGTACATTTCCATTACATTTCCACTACATTTCCACTACATTTCCAGTGCATTTCCAGTACATTTCCACTACATTTCCACTACATTTCCACTACATTTCCACTACATTTCCACTACATTTCCAGTACATTTCCACTACATTTCCACTACATTTCCACTACATTTCCACTACATTTCCACTACATTTCCACTACATTTCCACTACATTTCCACTACATTTCCACTACATTTCCACTTATCAACTGGTAGGGAGTCAGTTGTAGTCAAGACACTCGAAGTTCTGGACCAAGAAGTAGTTGCAAGTGCAGGCAAACGAAGTCCCTTTTGCACACGCGTAGCCGTTGGGGCTTTGCTAAGATCCCACCCTCTGGATGGTTGAAAGAAAATGGCCACAGGTAAAATGTGTGGCAGCTCTGGTTGAAACTGACATGCGAAAGCAAATGGTAAATGACATGAGTGCATGGAGTGCATTCGACACAGGGGCAATATTAGCCGGCACTCACATCAGAACATCAATGAATTACAGTTTGGACGTAGTTCAATCGTCCTCCATGCTGCCTAAAATATTCTTCACAGTCTTGCCAAAAGGTTGTGCCAGTGTCTGGGTGTACCTCATATGGCGGCAAACTCGCTAGGCAGAAAGAACAAGCGTACCGCTCTTCAACTTGATTGGCATTGTTCAATCCGTTGCAGTCGTGGCGATGGTGCCAGCATCTTCCAGTTACAGCGAAATAAATCCTGACTTGATTCAAATTTCGTGTCTCATCCAGAATGCGGTCCAAAAGACCAACTGCAGTACGAATAGATCTTTGATCTTGTGTTCTTTCTTGCTCTCTGATTGCAGCATGATCATCAATGACAAACTGTTGATCGACCAATCGACCTTGGGCAGCTATCAGCTCGGCACGCAGTCGACGGATCTCCGTCTGTTGGTCAGTGATTTGCGCATTGATGTCGATGACACGCTGTTGAAGCTGTATGTTTTCAGCTTGCTGTTCCGCATGGTCCACACGTAGCTGGGCATGCCCGTCCCTTCGGGAGGCAACTAGTTCCTTCAGCAGTCGTACGACGACGCAGGTCAAGCCAAAACCAAAAGTACACAGCAGGAAAACGCCAAAGGCCAGAAAAGGATAAATGTCATCTGTCTCTGAAAACTCAATGGGTGCATCTTCCAAACTGCATTGATTTCCAGAAAAGAGGTCTGATGCAGCTGTGCTCTGCACCATGGTCACCAGCAAAACGTAGCGCAGCAACAAAGAGCCGCCGCCATGGCTTGCATAGGTCTCGACAGGGGCCTGGAAATTCTCATGGTCAAAGTTCTCTTCAAAAGCTGTGTCATTCTGTGAGTGCTGGTCATTCACAAAAGCTTCGGGGGTTCAGTCTCAAAGGCCTCGACATGGGGCTCTAGGTTCTCAGTCATGTCGAGCTCTTCAGTGATCTTCTCAAAAGTGCTATTCTTTGCTCCAACATTCACTGCATGAGTTGTGGTTGTGTTGTGTTGTGAGTTGGTGTTGTTGAGTTGTTTCGAAAACTGATTTCTGCTCTCTGCTCTTTCTTGTGCTGATTTCTTCTTTGAAGCCTGGTACGTAGGATCCCAGGTGTATTTGATTGAGCCGTGCCTAAGTCGGTCTGGAAGAAGCTGACGTGCGGACATCTTTGTCAGCCCATCGCCAAACTGGCGTTCTGATGAAATCCATTTCAGGGTTCCACCAATGCATTCGACTTGTTCTCGGATGACACGTAGTTCCAAGTTGGTGCGCTTGTCAGTCGCTCCATGGTTGATGGCATCTCGATGGAAGGAGTCAAACAGGGCCTTCGCATCTGTGACAAAAATTGGAGCCAGCGTAGGATTCTTCACATCCAAAGTTTCTCTAATAGAGTCATATGGATTGAAAATCAAATGCCAGAAGCGCACAACGAACTCTGTGGTGTCAACTGCCTGAGCAGCCGATTGAACTTCAGCAGCTAAGCTCGAACGAGCCACCCTGGGTAAACGAAAACTCTTCCAATCCAAAACATGGTATGGACATTCCACCCCATCAAAAGCATCCTTGTGAGTCAGCAAAACAATGAAACCACCCTGGCTGGAGCCGTCGTGACGCACGCAAAGTGCTGCGTCAAACATGCAACTCAGACGCAAGTCTTTGAGTTCACCAAGCGGGTTGAACTTCAGGTGGACATCACTGTTGGCCTTGCTAAACTTGAGGAGCTTGTTTGCTTCAAGCAAGGGTGCAGAAAGTCCAGTGCTCATCTCGCCTGACAGCAAGCTGGTTGAAGCTTGGATATGTGGAGAGCTCTGTATCGCTGGCCATTGAAGGCTTCCAAGTAGGCCTCTCAACATTGTTTGCTCCTTGTCGGACATGGGTTGGTGTGATTGACGGCCCCGCTCAACGGGAATTGGTTGAACTTTTCGAAGATATTCATCATGACTCACATGCCATGTGCCGTCAGAATCACGTGTCATCTTGGCACCGCAGTATTCAAAGGGTTCATCTTTCTGCCAAGTGCGGAAGTTGAAAGACTCTTTGAGTTGTTTTTCAGCATTCAAATAAGTCTCGGACTTGGTATCACCGCATCCCAACATGTCGTCAACATGCAAACATAGAAGGCCACATAGTTTGGTAGCTGAGCCGCCAGCTTCGTCTGGTTCATAAAGAAGCCAAAAACAAGGATCCATAGGGTGAGGCACCCACTGCAGTTGACGAAGTCTGCGGGTCGCCTCAAGGAACCATCTCTTTGGTGCGTCAAGCTGGCCATAAACAGGCTTGTATAAAAACATCCTGGTGTCGGCATCGCCTCCAAGAATTCTGAGGGCGTCGGCTGGTAACTTCACCCACAATCGCCTCTCCTGTGGAAGTCCTTGAAGAAATGCTGTTGAAACATCAGCGCTCCAGCCGCACCAACCAAGGATTGCAGAGATGGAAAGCAAGCATGCTCTGCCCAACCTTGTCGAGGCTGGAGATGCAGTGTCTAGCTCTCCTGCTAAGGCATCGGCATCAGCATAGCCACGCACGACAAGTCTCGCCTTTGCACGTGGCGTGCCGTCGGCATTCTTCGACCACTTCAGCAAAATTCTGCTTGTAAGTGTGCGAGCTGGGTCTGCTTCTGTTGTGGTCTGAAAAGTCCAAACGCCGTTGTCGAAGAAACTCTTCAGCTCTTTCACCTTGGCTTGATGAAAAAGGAGTCGATCTTCAAGGCTCAGCTTTCTTTCGTTGATCTCATTCTTGGGGGCAACTTTTCGCATCTTGCGCTGTGCGTTGACCTTCTCTTTCTTGCCAATCTGTTTTGCAGTCATGGCAGCATATGCATGAAATCCAAGTTCTTTGCGAACATCGCCATTGAGTTGAAAAACAGTGCAGCCAATCCATGGAGTGTTGGACAAAGTGCCATGGCCATCTTCAATCTTGTCAGTGAAATGTCTGATGCCATGGTCATGCTTGGAAACAGTAACCCTCACATTGTCCAGCTGTCGGAGAGGAACTGGCATATGGCTGAGGTCTTTGGCAGAAAGAGCTCTTGGGTCAAAAAGTGCCCTGCGAGGAACAACGTGATGTCGAATCAGACATCCTGCTTTGAGCTCCCAAAAATCTTTGGTATGGTCTTCCAAGGTGATGTAGCCGTCTTCAAACTTCCAACCCGTTGGCAATGCCGCAGTTTCGAGATCCTCAAGGTCAAACGCTGAAAGTCCAAAATCAGCATCTTCTTTGTCATGTTGTGGAGGATCATATGGCACTGAGCGTGCAGGTGGTGCACGTCTGTGTGGGCCAAACGACATGGTCTCTTGAAGTTGGAAGCGACGCCGGTGAGCTCGAAAGTCTTCATCTGTCGCAGGTTGATACAAGGAGGCAGTGTATGGGTCAAGTTGTGGAGCTTGAGCAACTGGCTGTTGAGGTGGTTCAGGGTGTTGAACTGTAGATGGAGATGAAATTGGATGTTGAGGTGGTTCAAAAGATTGAGGTGCTTGAAATTCAGATTTTGGACTGGGTTCGCGTGACGGCTCTCCCATGCTGATCGGCACATCCATCGCTGGATCATGTAAAAGTTCAGTAAGTCCATGAAGTCCATCGGATCCAGCTGGCTCAACAAGTCCAGGTTGAGCGATGTCCTCAAATCCAAGAGGATCAGGCTGTGGTCCAGTCGAAAGTCCAAGTGACTGGCCAGGTTGAGAGTCAAAGTCCAAGATCTCAACATCAGCCGGTGGTGGATCAGGTGCCAGTGAAGGGGAGTATGGAGGAGATGGAGGTTGAGGTGGCAACACATGTTCAGGGTCAAGAAGTCTTCGACGAGTTGCAGGAGGACGCAAATCGTCATCATCATCGTTGTTGTCATCCATGACTTCTTCATCAGTGCCGATGTCATCGATGTTGCGCTTGTTCTGGATGGACAGGTCAATGAATCGTGTCACACCACGTGACTTCAGAGATTTGATCACGTCCTTGGCGTCTTGGAGGCTGCCTGTCAGGCTGTCAGTTGACTTGCCGATCTCAGGACGTACGTGGTGTGGTGCCGCTCGAAGAAGCTGTGACTTGTATCCTATCCAGTAGATGTGCGGTCTGCCATCTTCATTGTCTTCTCTCATGAGGACTGTGGCAGGACCCTTCCAGCGAATCTTCACGAGGTCTGGTGACCTGCTGTCGCGCCAAAAGTAGCATCGCTGTCCAGGAAGTAGTGCAATGTTCATGCCAGCATACTTCCTGAGAAGGGCTCGCCTGAGCTTCTGGTCTGTGTCGGCCTGGATGATGGCCATTCTGGCTGTGGCTCGCCTGGCAAGTTCATCTTCAAAGGATTCACCAAGGTGGACTGGAGTGAGTGAAGTTCCAAGAAGTTCGCCAGGCAGGTCAGGAGACTGTCCCAGAAGCCATTGAGCAGGTGAGAAGCCTGAGGTCGAAGGTGTGTTGTTGATCTGGGGCACAATGTAGGCCAAGGCCTGTTTGACGGCCTTCTCACCGCTGATGCCGTAGTCGGCCAAATAGACTTCCAGTGCTTTTCGCAAGACAGCATGTCTCCTTTCCACAAGTGCCAACTGTTCATGGGCTTCGCCAGCAGCAACTGCATGGTGGATTCCATATTCATCAGTCCAAATTCCAAAATCATCATGAAGCCAGCCACGTCCCTCATCAGTGATCAATTTGGTCGGTGCTCCGAAGTGAGAAATCCAACACCGTTCCAGAGCTGAGATATAGTCAATGGCTTTCTCGCTCTTGAGGAGGAACGCAGCCATGAACTTTGTGGCCTCGTCGATCATGGACAAGATGGGCAACTTGTTGGAGTTGTCCTTGAGCCAGAAGACATCGGCCTGCACGATCTGGTTGAATTTGCTCACCGTCTTTGATGACGAAGGAGCTACCTGATTTGGCTTTCGGTATCGCAAGCAGGCATGACATTGAAACTGTCGTGCAATCTCCATGACAGTCTCTGAGGCACCACGTGATTCCAGAAGTTCACAAAGAGCTTTGGGTGATGGGTGTCCAAGGTTGCGATGAAGTCGCTGGACAGTTCTGGTGGCTTCAGCTCGGTTTCCAGTCATGAGCTGAACTAGCTTTCCTTGGACCTCTTTGACCTCTTCCACAGCGTTGGCGTCTTCCCAGGCGCTTGGATCCTCAGGAGCTGCCATTGCAGCAGCTAGAACTGCAGCCATTGCTGGTTGGTAATCTTCCATGTAGCTGGTGCGAGAGCGACCAAGGCCAGGAAATTGTCCTTCAAGCTTGCAGTGTTCATGGGATCCATCGCAACGAAGACACATGGCTTGAGCCATTGCACGCTTGGTTGTTTTCAAGCCTGTGGTCTTTCGAACAAGCTTCCATTGGCCATCAGAGTCCAAGCACATTGCACCATAGCAGCATTGGTCAAAGGTGACATAGAGTCCTGGGAGAGATTTCAAGGAGGTGGTTTCCCAGGACAAGGCTCCATGTGGTTGTTCAAGATGTGCTTGGCGTCCACCATGAACTTGAGCAAGGTATGATTTCTTCACAAATCGAAGATGGTGATCATGGTGAATCTGTCGCTGTTGTTGCAGGAGGTCTTTCTTGGCTTCAGTGGTTGCATTGATTGCTTGCATCCTGCTCCACAAGCCACATCTCGGTGCATACAAAACCTCATCAGGCATCACATGGGCTTGGTACTCCAAAAAGTATGACCGATGTGAAGGAAGGTCAAAGTCATAGTCAGTCTCATACCCAAACGTCTCAACAAAACAGCCGAGTGATTCGGCCACCTCTGACATTCTTGAAGCGCCAGCATAGACTTCCCAGATAATCCTGGGTCTTGGTGTCGGGTCATGAAGTTCTCTGGTGAGCGTGGCATGGATGCGTTTCTCTTCGGCAGCAAGGGCATTCTCGAGCATCTTCCAGTGCTTGATCAGGACAGGTCGCTCTCCAGGCTGTGTCGGAGAGTCATCGCTGGAAGTGAAAACACCTTCCTGCTTCCGGTAGGCCTGAAAATCCATGACCTCGCCAGAGGACTGAAACTCATCAGCTTGGTCTTCAAGTCGAAGATCAAAGGAAGGCACCTGATCAGCAAGCTCGGCCTCATAGTCTTCAGTCAAGGACAGCAAGTATTCGCCATGACGACCAATTGTGATTTGTCGCCATGGATGTCCTTCGAACATCATCTGCTGCCGCTTGAAGTTGATGACAATGCCCAAGGCTTCAATGATGGGGCGACCCATCAACATTGGTGTTTCTCCCTTGATGATGAACGCCTGGGCAAATCCAAAGTTGTTGTTGAGGAAAACTGGCACCCTAGCAACCCAATGACTCACTGTTGAATGGTCTCCACCAAAATGAAAAGTCCGGCAAGTGCGCCGCATCTCAATGGTTTCCACGGCAAATCCAAGCTGCTTGAGATGCTCCACATAGCGGTGGAATGGGCCAGTGCCCATCAGAAAGGCACTTGCTCCTGGGTCCATCATGGTGCAATCGACGCGAGGGCGTCCAAGTTGGTCCTCAAATAGGACGTGTCCATGTTCATCAGGCAGCTGGGTTGCGGCCATGCCTTCTGTGTTCTGCTTCTTTGAAGGGCTGGTTGACACCTGAGAGGAACCACTGTGCTTTGCAGGTCGAGGGCACTGAGCTGCTTGATGTCCAAAAGCACCGCATCGCAAACATTGTGAGGCTGCTGCAGCTCTGGCTCGAGGATCTGGAGCTTTGCGTTCACCACGTGGTGGGTATCGCACAACATTGGATCCACGGCCCTTGCCCTTCGATTTCCCCTTTGGCTTTCCAAAGCCTTTTCCACGACCACGTGAGGAAGGTGAAGGACTGGAGGAAGGAGACACAGGGTTCTGGTCAGCCAATGCCACAACTGGCAAAAATCCACGACTGAGCTTCAAGTCTTGAAACCTTCGACGAGCATCCAAGTATGCAGCAAAAGCCTCGTCATACGTATTAACGTCGAAGGCCTCAGAGTGCTGGTCAAACTCAAGGGCTGCCTCATCTTCTTGGAAGTAGGCGGCATCCGCATCAAAGCTGTCATCGGCCCAGCTTTCGTCGTAGACCTCAGTCTCATATTGGTCATCATACTCATAGTATCCATCCTCATAGATGTCTGAATCATCAAAATCAAAAGTTTCATCATCATGAGCAGCAAAAGCTTTTCCACGTTGAAAGCGGTTGTTGGCAAATGGTCGCCGGTCATGGGAAACTGCTGACTTGTAATCTTGCCCCAAAATGACAAATAAGGCTTCCTGAACACGCAGCTTTTCAAGTTTTGGGGCTTGAGTCAAAACAAGTTGATTCTGTTCCTTTGTGAGGTTTGCACGGCGAAGCAACGGCCATCCTTGAACTTGGTCTGGAAGCTTGATGCCGTGCTCCGTGATTTTGCGAAGCTTCTCATCGTGTTCAGTCACGAAGCTAAGCAAGGAAGTTCCTGGGCGCCTGGACAAGTTGAAGTAGGCATCGAAATCCTGGGGCATCCTGACACGTGTGTCATATTGAAATGCCGTATCCAACATGGAAATGACCTTGTCAAAAGCCTGGTCATCTTCAACCTTTGTCAAATCATAGCCCTCTACCAACTTCCATGCATTGCCCTGCAGTGAGCCGATCAAATTCAAAACAGACTCTGTAGTACGTTTCTGAATCTTCATCTTCAAGTGGTAGATATGGATTCTTTTCCGCCATTCTTGGTATGAACTGGGTTGCCCATCAAAAATGGGTATGTATGAATCCTTCGTGAACTGCGAATCTGTGGTCACGGCTGAAGCAGTGCTGGCCATTCTTGAGGTCAGAAATCAGCAGATCTTTGGGCACAAGAATCTTTTCAGAGATGCAGTAAATCAAGTTGATGGCACCAAAGTGCTCGAGGAGATGGTAGGAGGTGAAGTGAAAGTTGGTGGCAAAGTCGTCAAGGAAGTAGGAGTTGCGCAGTGGTGAGCTCTGGAGCTTGAGCTCCGCTACCAGTATCAACTGGTAGGGAGTCAGTTGTAGTCAAGACACTCGAAGTTCTGGACCAAGAAGTAGTTGCAAGTGCAGGCAAACGAAGTCCCTTTTGCACACGCGTAGCCGTTGGGGCTTTGCTAAGATCCCACCCTCTGGATGGTTGAAAGAAAATGGCCACAGGTAAAATGTGTGGCAGCTCTGGTTGAAACTGACATGCGAAAGCAAATGGTAAATGACATGAGTGCATGGAGTGCATTCGACACCACTACATTTCCAGTACATTTCCAGTACATTTCCACTACATTTCCACTACATTTCCAGTACATTTCCACTACATTTCCAGTACATTTCCACTACATTTCCACTACATTTCCACTACATTTCCAGTACATTTCCAGTACATTTCCAGTACATTTCCACTACATTTCCAGTACATTTCCACTACATTTCCACTACATTTCCAGTACATTTCCAGTACATTTCCACTACATTTCCACTACATTTCCACTACATTTCCAGTACATTTCCACTACATTTCCACTACATTTCCACTACATTTCCAGTACATTTCCACTACATTTCCAGTACATTTCCACTACATTTCCACTACATTTCCACTACATTTCCACTACATTTCCAGTACATTTCCACTACATTTCCACTACATTTGCACTACATTTCCAGTACATTTCCACTACATTTCCAGTACATTTCCACTACATTTCCACTACATTTCCACTACATTTCCACTACATTTCCAGTACATTTCCACTACATTTCCAGTACATTTCCACTACATTTCCACTACATTTCCACTACATTTCCAGTACATTTCCATTACATTTCCAGTACATTTCCACTACATTTCCACTACATTTCCACTACATTTCCACTACATTTCCAGTGCATGAAACATGGATTTCCCCCCTGGTTTTTCCACCGACCCATCCTTTCCATCCCCAGGATGGTCTCGGCCTGGGCGACGGCATGATCTCCCAAGCGGTGGATGTGCTGCCCACGGCCACACCCGCCTCGCCCGTGCGGGGCCTTAGATTTTGTGTGGCCGCAAAGATAGGGAGTTTCAATGGAGTTTCAATACGTGATTTTTTTTTGAAATGGGGGTTTATTATATTTTAATGTTCAACTTGATGGAGTTTTATTTATGTTTTTAAATGGAATTTTGATGTTTTTGTGATGTTTGTAATGAAATAAACAACAGAATTTCAATAGTGCGTTAGATGTCTTAAAATCATCTTTTCCAAATGTTTCTTGAGCATCCACCTTTGGGAACAGTAAAGGTGTAGTCCAAAAAGCGGTGACAGGGGGATATGGTACTTTAATTCTTCCAGCTGATACGCACCAAAGCATTGACAACGGGAGATGTTCCCACTTACTGGCAAAAATCATGCGAATCAACTGGATGAGCACTCTTCACTGCAACGATGAGAAGTAGCTGTAGGTATTTAAAAAGTGATGCGCAATACTAGGCCATGCCTATGGATGTAGTCATGGCCCAGTTACCCAGTTGTTGGTCTTCCCCAGAAAAAAATCCACTGCAACCAAAGTCAACCGCATCCCGAACTTGGACGAAGGGCTTAAAATCAGGCAAGCGCCTTTTAGAAAAGGTCAAATTTCTTGGGCAAAAACCCTCAAAAACCCATGGAATGGATCGGTTTTGTTACGAACATCTATGGGAAACCACCATTTTTGCTGAGGAAAATCGCCACGATTTTTCCTGTCGAGTTTCGCCAACAGGGCGCGTTGTTGTGCCTTTTTTTTCAGGCACCTAGCCCCCCTGCAGCGACTCCCACATCGTTTGGAAACTCAGGGGAGCTTTTGGGGTTCCCATGGGTGGCCAGTGTTCCTTGGAAAAAGGCAGATCGCTGCCTGAAAAATCCAGGTGATTTGGAGTGAACAGAGTTCAACGTTGGTGGCATCCAAGCCCGTGCATGAGGTGGATTGAAGTGTTGATCAGGCATCAGGTCTCGACAGTTGACTCGCTGTGTGTTGATCTTTTTTGGCCACGACATGGCGGCTGATTTTCAGCAGTTCAGATAGCTGTAAGCTTGCCAGAATGGGTGTCAGTTTCAGGGAGTTTACCTACAGAAAACAACCCATATTTTGGATGGTACCAAAACATGGATTTCCCATGCGCTTCAGTGATCAAACATGGCAATGCAACATCCCACATTTATAGACGTTTTTCCCACTTGAACCTCCATTTATAGGGGAAACCAATTGCCACCTTTGATTTTCCGGAGGGTAAGAAAATTCTTAAAACTGAGCCAGTAAGACATATGTTGATGGTTTGAAACTTCCAAACATTGGTGACTTCGAACGCCTCAGCCCAGGAATATCTTCACAGCAGGGCCACGCATTTCCAGTTGATTCCTCAGGGACTTGGATACAACCATGGACATGTCATTGGAAGATTGTTGGATAGCAACTGTTGGATGTACCCAACCTGGTTATGACTAACAGTTCGCCATAGATGGCCCTAATCGAAATAGATGGTTTACCGGTTTACCGAACTTAATAGCATGGTGATGTTCCATGGCAAACTGTTAGTCATAACCAGATGATATCACCTCTAGATTTTGGATGATTTAAGGGGTGCAACATGATCCAAAGCTTAGGGGATCACCATCGCAGTTTGTGAGCCATACGAATCGTTTGTAAACTGGGACAAAAAGATCTCCTCAAAGCAAAATAAAACCAGACTTGGGCCATAGCGTTTTTTTGTTCAGAAGCCTGCAAACATGTTTACTAGAAAAGTTGCGTTTAAAAAAAGGATGATAAGAACCCCCCGCATGTTTACTAGGAAATTGGAAGAAGTTATTATTAAAAAAACAGCTTAAAGGTGGCCTAAAACCAGGCACCGCGACGATGACGGACGTGTGGGTGGCCTTCTCAGCTCAAGCATCCGGAGCAGGCCACTGGTGCCACGGGTGGCTGGAGGTCACGTAAATCAGTTGTTGAAATCGCTGAAAGTCATCAGTCATACTCTTGGGGGGAATTCCTGTGGAATAGATGGTTGATTAATGTTGATTATGATTTGAGCCTAGCAATACATATGTATTTGAGCTTGACATACTGCAAGGCCATTGATGAGTATTGAAGAGTCAGAATTTAAACTATCGTGGGCGGGATAGCACATGGAACCCCCCAGGAAATGATCTGCCATGATCTGCCACAAAATTCTGTTGGATATGTAGCCGCTCTTGGACATTGTTGGATTCCATGTTCTAGTTGAGGGGACTGCTGACTGAGTGACTGTGCTACCTTCCGGTAATTTAACATATTGAAGATGGCCCATTTGTATCCATTTATATTGTAGTTGATTTACCTACTAAAACAGTGATTTTTACCAGCAACGCTGAGGGTTTTCCGTGGCAGTTGGGAGGTGAATTATACCTTCTGACCAACTCAGCGCCGGCCTATGCGGACATTGCTACTTTGTCACTTGCTCAGAGGGCCTTTTTTCAGCATGTCGCCCGTTAAACAGAGCTGATAGGGTTCCCTGATGTTCCCTGTATATCAAATGTATATCGATTACATCATAATGGTCAACATGTCAGATGCCTATTGAAGTTCCTGCGATTTTGGGCAACTTGTACCATTAAAAAGCATCTAGAAAGCATCTAAAAGGATCCCAAACTTTCTGAAAAACAATCTTGAAAGCATCTAAAACCCCTAAGAACCCTGCGAACCCATCTAAAAGCATCTAAACCCTCTAAACCAATCCTAAAACCCTCTAAAACCATTTCAAATCTACAATCTACAAGTGCAACTAAAACATCTAAACCTATTTAAAAGCCATCAAGACCCTCCAATTCTGAAGAGGTCCACCACTTTATTTTGTTTTTTCAATTGCTGCCCCCAAAAGCCTGGACCCCACCCTTAGGCGAACGGCTCCTGCAGCCGAAGTCATGTGCAGCTCGAGCATCGTGGTGCGGCCGACCTGTTTGAGAATTTTGAGATCTTAACCCCTGGAGAGATTGGGAACGGGGCCGGAATTGACATTAACTCTATGAACTATATTCATCATGCATGTGAGATGCTGCGCCATGCCCCCTTGCCCCCAGGGAGCATTTCAAGGGAGCATTTCAGCACCGCTGTATCCGATTTTCAGTGAAATGCAGGAGCCAAACACTTACCACTTTTTAACTGGGAGAAACTTGAGTGAAACTTTCTGCAACTTGTTGGGAGATTGGATGCAGTGCCAGTGAAGTGGTTGTTTTTATTCCACCAAAGCTTCCATCTGGGTTTGAGAATAGGGAGTACCCCTAAAGTCCATTGGTCAGTCATAATTTTTTCCATTCAGATGGTGGGGATCTAGCCCTCCGGACAGACCTGCCAGGTAGCGATGGACGAACAAAGTCACCAGCTGACTGGATGCGCGCTCACTCACAGCACCGATTACAAGGCTGGCCCTTTGTCAAAAGTGGGGTATACCCCAAAATGGCTGGTTTGATATAGAAAATTAATAAACATGATGCTCAACCGTGGCAAGGAGGGTTGAAGAGGCTTTCCCTCGAACATGCTGACATGCTGAGAAATCCAGCGGCTCTAGCAGCAGTTGATGCAATTCAGTACACCCTTCACCATGGCACAGATGTACGTCTACGTGGGAGATTCAAGCCCTACCGATGTAGATGGCACCCTGCAGGGGGTCTCAGGAACCAGCCGGGGGGAGTGCAGCATGTGACATACCTGCAATTTTCGATGCCGTTGCATATCAAACAGAGAGACATAATACTGTATCGTCGTGAGTGTTGGGATCGGATGTGCTGGTCTGAGAATATGGTATTCCAAAGCGACTCCAGTTGTTTATTATTTGGTGTGCAATCATTTTCAATGTTCAACTAGCAATCCTGGATTTGCTGAAGATTTTCTATTGAGAGGCCAGCGTCCTCACTGTCATCAGGTTCAATAAAATCCCGTTGATCCAAGAATTGGGGAACATTTCGGAATACGTCTTTTGTCTTGTGGCCTTTTATATGGAGGTTTCCTAAAATGGGGGTACCCCAAATCATCCATGTTAATTGGATTTTCCCTTATTAACCATCAATTTTGGGTACCCCCATTTTAGGAAACCCCCATATACAAATCCTTATCATCAATTCTTGGGTTCCAGCAATACACCGTCGTTGCTGATCACCTGCTGGCCATATCTGGTGCACCAGGTCGGCCCTCACCGTCACCGTGGCGCCGGGCACATCGAACTATTTCTTGGAGGCGCCGGGAAATCTGCAAAGTACATGGAGGTTTTGGATATGGTTTCCATAAATGGGGAATCCCCAAAATGGATCAACATGGATGGTTTTTTTGATGTTTTTTTGATGGAACATCCTATTTAAATCCATGATTTAGGGGTACCCCCACTTTAGGAAACCTCCATATGTTTTAAGGCGATAGTCCGATGGTAAAATCCAGGATTTTCCAGCAAACCATGGAGCTGATGACACCGCAGGCCGTATGCATTTCCCATGTCCATTGTCTCTGGTCCCCCATGGTTTTCCTATCATTTATTCGTTTTAACTTATTTGTGAAATCCTAATTTTTTGACCCATTGTCACGTGGTTTTGACAAACAATCCGCAAAAATGGGATTCAATAAATACCATCCTGAATCATCTGAATTTGGTAAGATGGTTGAACCCCTCAACATGTTTCTTGGATATCTTAGTTTTGTCCCCTTAACCTCCCCTTTCACCTCTATCATTGCACCAACCAGGTGCCTGCACTGGACGCCATGTCCCTCAGCACCACCTCCTTCGATGTCGCCTTTGCTGCGGCCAATGTGGGGCTGGCCTACGTCATTGCGCTGCCGCTCAACGAGGCGTCGTGCGGAGCTTGGTGGAGGCTGGATGGTGAAATATTGGGCCCTGAGAAAAATGGACATGGAATGCAACAATACGATAGATGTTGGAACATGTTGGCACATGCAGTCAAAATATGGCCAAAAAAGTCACAGAAAGCAGTCAAACCGCTACTATACCATGATCATGAAGCAGAACAGATCTGGTTGTGGAATCTCCCACTTTGATTTTCTGATTCCTCCAAGGTCTGCAGATATGGTGACAGTGACCAGTGGCAGCAGCGCTATCTGCCAGGAAGCTCAGCCTGTGGATGGCTACAGCCACGAAGTGATGCTTCATACAGTATCAACCAGCTAGTCACCTTTAGCGAAAATGGCTGAGAGTCATTTTTGGCAAAATTTCCACCAGTTTCCAACAGTTATTCCATATGTTTCCATCATTTTGGATCCTTTTCCTTTTCCAAAGTCCGAAGGCCCAAAGGCCCTTAGAGGTGCAGTAGTCGTCCATCATTTTCCAGGTTCTTTGGCCAGTGCCAGCATCAGTGGAACGTCTTCGCAGACCTACAGTGTGACTGGCTGCAGCTTCCAAGCCGGTGAGCCCTCTGCGGATGAATTTTGCCATGGGCTGGGATAGATCTGACGACTGGAAATCATGGCATGTTCCAATCGTAAAATCATGGTAGCAGCTCTGGTAGCATATGACAAATAACATCAGCTGGTATCATAACATATCATAACAACTGGTAACTGGAAAGGCTAACATATCATCTTTCCCATCCTTCAGGTGAGTTGTTATTCCCCGATGATCAGCCATAGGTTCCACCTGATGGGTTGGTTCCCCCCCGTGGCCGATGATAAAAAGGCCACAGCGAAGCCTGAGGGTGGTTGGAAGGGACAGAGATTGCGGTATTTCTACCCAATTTAGGAAAACATCCCATTCAATCTCTTGTTCGAATTGATCGTGATGATTATCCCCTGGTAGTTAGATGTGTTTTACCATTTCACCATATTTCAGCTATTCTCGTAATTGATAAAGAACCTTATTCCCTGGTAGTTATTAGCATATGGGAGCCCATCGACACGGTGGAAGGTACAGATTATGCAGTGCTGGTCTACATCGCCAACGCGGCGGGTGGTTTCGATGGCACCCTGTCAGCTGCAGTGCCTCTGACCATTCAGCTTGGAGCCTCAGCATCATCGACTTTGGCAACACCCTGCATCTGAAGCCAGTGGGCCATAGCCCTCCAAATTTGATGGCAATTTCATGCAATTTTTAGATCATATATTTAGTGGATTTTAGTGGGAAAAATGATCTGATGAACCAGGGGATAAGATGGGATAAGATGGGATAAGATGGGATAAGATGGGATAAGCCTCCAATGGCTTTTGAAGCTGATCGTGAAGGTATAGAAGGAAACAATCGGCTTGGAACTACTCTAAGCGATGGATAGTGGCAGCAAATCTTATAGTTGTGAATGTTAATCATCATCATGGAAGCACCATTTACATATATATATATATACATACACATACATATACATATACAACTACATAATACTACATACACAATATCCCATTTCCAAATATCCCATGAAATGATCCCATCACATTTCCTCATTTTTGTTGCTTCCAATGGAAGCTCCACATTTCTGCCATCAACTGAGGCCCTCGAACCAGTTCTCCACGTTGCCGTACTTGTCGGAGGTCTGTCATACTTTTTAAAGAAAAGGGGGGAACATGATTCCATCAATGATGAGGAGCATCCTGAAGTTGATTTTTTTTTGAATATTAGCTTTGGGCCAAAACTTATTCACAACAAACATGAAAATTGTCAACACCTCCAAGGTAAATGGATGGTTTTAGTGCCTGAAACATGACCATCGATACCCCGTCCCAGCGAAATTCCAGTGGTGCAAGGTGCCATCGACCAGCACCGTGAAGACCAAATTTAAGGGCACAGTGGCCACAGGCGTCAGGGCATGGCAAGCTGCAAGAGACATGACATTTGTGAAGTTGATGATATAGATGATATAGAAAGTGTAATAGATACTATAGAACTGTCATTCATATAAACTATTCATATAGTCACTTACAGTCGCTGATTGTCGCTAATTGTCGCTAATAGTCACTAAGTCACTAATATAGTCACCAATAATTGTCACTGATAGTGTCACCAATAGTCACCGATAGTGTCAGTAGTAGTCGCTAGTAGTCGCTAGTAGTCATTGAAATTCCCAAGTTGACGGCCAGGAAAGGCCTGGGCATGTGTTGTGAGCATTGAAAACTCCACCATGGTCTCAGTGACCGTCCGGGCCCTCGGAGAAAGACAGGCAGGAAAGTGGCGTCAACAGACAATGGCAACAAATGTAGGGATTTATGATTTATATATCTGCATATATGTCCATAATATTTGGAGTGCCATTATGAGATCCATGACCATCAAGAATATCATATGGCAAGCCCAAGAATAGAGTATCCCTAATATTGCCACAAATGGTTGGTAAATAGATGTAAAATGATGTAAATAGTAAATATCATCCCCAAATGCTAGGTTTATTATTGGGTGAATCCCACCTTGCGCATATTTTGGTGGCGCAGAAATCAGTGGCCTGGCTGTGAGGACGTCAAATCCGGCTGCGACACCGGCTGTCAGTCTGGAGAGGCCAGGGGGATGCCTATCATGAAGAAGTTACCAAACATATTTTCCGCAGATGGTCACAGAATTCTGACCCCAAATCCATGAAATCCCAAAGATTTGGGGACCATCTTCGGTGAGTTTGGACCTTTTTTGGCGACTTATTTTGGGTCCCAAATTTGCCAAGCTCCTTGGCTCCATGAAAACCAGGTGACCTTGACGAACAGCGTGGAGCTGGACGTGACCATGTCCGGCTGCATGTTGGAGGTTGGTGTCCGGATGCCTCAGTGGGGGATCTCACTGGATGCACAATTGAACTATTCCAGTAAGGGGTAAATTCCGAAAAGGGGGTAACTATATGTAACTAATTTCACTATTCCAGTGGTGAATTCTGATCATTTACCCCAGATAGGGGGATGGTTCAGCTGAAGTTTGCTTAAGATGAATCAATCTGGTTCAAGATGTGCTGATAGATGACGTCACAGCTGGAGCAGCTAAGCTTGGAGTGCCTGGTTGCTTGCCATCGTTGTCAAAGAGGAGTCCTTCGAAACTGGTTTCAGAATGTCATACACCGAATGTCAACCCCAGCCGTTAGCAATGTCACTCCCGGTACCATCTAAGTGGGGGAGACCCCCAGATTTTTCGTAAAGGGTCATGATGAATCCAGGGTTGAAATTGTAAGTATCCAATATATTTACCATCTGGTTATTTGTTACATAGCCATGGAAAATCACCATTTTTAATGGGAAAATCCACTATAAATGGGCCATTTTCCATGGCTATGTTAAATAACCAGAGGGTATATATCATCACTGAATCATCAATATCATCACTATGGATTTATTATGGATATAATGGATATCTCATCAACCCGATGTCCATTATATCACTATTGATACTCTTGGTTCCTTCCAAAGACCAGTATCTCCGCACGGATAAGGTTGCAACCCGATTGGTGGCCTATACGGAGGCCTGGGATGGTTAGAATTGGGGCCCAAACTGCGATGGGTTGGTACTGAAAGGTGGCCAAATTCGATGTTTTTTTTGTTTGGAGCTGGGTCTCACTTGTACCATCTTTTAGCCATATCATACATATCAATCATAGGAAACCTGAGGGAAGGCAGAGTTGAAGGATCATCAATGATCATATTTATCCGACCTCCAAGTCCAGAAGCAATGGAAATCTCATGTCAAGGGGTCGCAATTCAGAACAATGTAAGATGGGGCTGAAACAGGGTTCATTTGCAGCTCCGGCATTCAGCATCTGAGGCCAATGGCTATGCCAACGATGGCTACTTCGCGCTGACCGGAGCTCAGATTTATGCTGGATTTGAGGCCACGCTCAGCATGAAAATCAGATCAATACACCCTCCGGAAATCAAACATGGTACCCTCTGGTAATTTAACATAGCCATGGAAAATAGCCCATTTATCGTGGTTTTTCCCATGAAAAATGGTGATTTTCCATGGCTATGTAACAAATAACCAGATGGTAATGGACAATTCCGACAATTCCCCATTTATGGATCAGTGTCCTATTAAACTGCTGATTTCTAGGGGATTTCCCCAGCGGCCCGCCATGGACTTGATCCGTCCTTAAGGAATTTGCCATTGACGGTGCCAGCATCCAATTCCTTCGTTGCACCAGCGATGATTTCCAGCAGCATCACGCCCTATGGCTTCAACGTGCAATATGAGGCGACTTGGGAGACAGTTGTCCTTGAATCTGCACTTTTGATGATACTTGATAGCTGACCTCCATCCCAAATATTCATGATAACAGACAAAAATGATAGTAATGATATGTAATGATCATGAGAGAGAGAGAGAGATTCTTATTATTGTGCTGATGATAATAATGATGATGACTAGAATGATAGCCTAATATGATTATCATTGATTATCAATTGATATTCAATGATAGCCTGATATATCATCATCATATAGTCACTGTCATTATGATATATAGTTATTGTAGATGATGACGTAATTGTTATAGTCACTCTCATTATCATGAGAATTATCATAGATAGGATAGTTATAATTAGTTATATGGTTTTGTTCCATGGATATCTATATGGATGTCAATGGTGGATATGGATATCTATGGATATCTATATACTCATCAATCTTATCCTCTGGATGATCATCCATCTTTAATCACTCCGGCCAGGTGGCCAAGTTGACGGGCAAGGTCTGGGGACGTGTGATCCAAGCGTCTCAGAGCTCACTGGCCAGCATTGAGATGGTGCGCAACGACAATCCAGCCACTGGACACCAGGAAATGATGATTGAATGGTGGTTGAATGGTGGAAGATGGTGGTTTAGTGGGGGAAAATGGGGAGAAATCGCGGTTTAATGGCGGTTAAATGGTTGAACGATGAAAATTCAAGTGATCTGGTGATATGGATTGGGTATATCAACCAACAAGAATGGTGGTACTCATGGTATAAACTATGAAAGATGGGGATATCCACCAGCAATAATGGGCATACACCCAAAAAATGAGGGCTTTCCATGCTCGATTTTCGGGGCAGGACTGGCAGTCATCCCGGACCATATCCACAGGGGGATGGATATCAGCTATTTGTATTTTGCTGTGAGCAGGGTACCAGGGTCTTGCCATCATACCCAAACATGTCAGAAAACATTGGGAAAGTGATGATCGAATGATCGAACGTACTTTTTTTTGGATTTAAACGCTATGTGATGCGTGCAATCCACCACTTCCGTGATGTACGCATCTAGTTTGAGTGCAGTTTGTGTTGTGACTGTGTTGTGATTGTGTTGTTCGCAGTTGAATCCATAATATCTTTGCCGTGTTGCATGCATGATCGCCACTTTGTCGAAGTCAAAACTGAAATTCAGCCGGATCACGGTGAGCATCACGCCATGTGGAATCCAACCCTTGAGAATTGGACGGGCCGAATCAATGGGCTATCAATAACTTGTAGGACTTGGTCAGAGGTGGATCGAAACATTTCCCAAACAGGCCACATGAGGCCACACAGAATGTGCTTTTCGAGATGGCTGGTCATGTAACGGTTCGGTGTACGCGCAAGTCCTTCAAGCCACGCATCCGTATGACACGCCTGCGAAGTACAACGTGTTGGGGTTGCCCCCCACAAAGATTTTGGCCGTGGGCAACTCACTGTTAGCAGAGTTGATGGGGACTGACTGTGATCTGCAATCACAAATGGACTCCATTCTATCTGTACGATTTAAGTCGACGTCACGCCGCCACCCCCGAATTAACGAGGCAGAAGTTCGAAATTAAGGGGATCTGTACATAGAGTATCTAACCCTACCTGTACCCGATCCCGCTTGCTCGCAACGCGCATTGTTGACAACGAGCTCTTTGAGGCGCGACCGGGTGAGAGGGGCGAGATGAACAGGATGTTGGAAAGAGAGTTGAAAGTGCTTGGAGTTGCTGAAAGGGCAGTGAAGAGAATCACATGCGCACTACAATGTGCTTCCTCGGCATGGCAAGCATGCAAACGGTCAGATCGCAAATTCCCTTCTCGCACACAATGATGACCAGCAAATCACAGTGGCGTTGTTCTCCAACAATGCGTAGATTGATGGAAGCTGTCATCCTGGTTCAACGGCGGCATTGTTGCAAGCAAAGATTCGGCTGGACATCATTTTACTTGGAAGCTACAACAAACCGCGCAACCAGTGGGCCCAAATAGATGAAGACCCAGAGAGACAGCCGAATGAAGGTGAGAACACCTCCCCCGAGCCTTTCCAAAGGCTATCATTGTGGATTTGCTGGGCAAACACATTGGAGACTGAGACATTGTCCTCAACCTGATCGGACCGATTCTACGTTACGCCGAAGGGCTGGTGTCTGTTCATGTAGCCAGATCTGGTCGTGGAGAGAATATGAATGGTAGTTGATTACCCAACGCCAGAACAAGTTGTTCTGGCGTTGGGCGATCAAAGCCTGCTGGTATCCTGCTGGCAAAGGCTGTCCATGACAGGAGATGCTGTAACTGAACGCCGTGAATATCTTTACTGTCGTAGATTTCCAGGGCATCATCAGCATTCAGAGATGCTGCTCTCTCCATTAGCAGAGGCACGTCAAGCTTGTACTGCGCTCATGCGAGAAAAAACAGGATTGAAACGCATATTGATAAGGTGATGTCTGAAAGCCACGGGGAAAATGGGGTGATGCCATGATATGTCATATATGTCATGTGGATATGGATTGATAATGATTAATATAATATCATTATGGATCATGGCTCAAAAATCATTGAATTCCCCATGGATGGGTTGAAGTACCAGCCATTGGTTTTTGGCGACTTCCAAGGCGATTGCAATTGGAGGTGCCACGGCTGGGAAGGAGACATCCAACATTTTTGTCTGTGCTCAGATCTGAAATCTCTGAAACATGGGAAAATCCCCTAGAAATCCTAGATAACTAATATGTAAGTTACTATGACTGGATAATATACTAAATAGATCCTAATTCATATAATAGCAAATCCTAGAAAATATCCTAGATAATATATCCAACATGGCAATGTCACAAACGAAGATGAATTTGTTCTGACACCAACCACCCCAGGACTATTGAAAATTCAGAGAGGTTGAAAGGTGCAGAAGAGCCTTTCAGGATCCTAGAGCTGTGTTCAAGACAGCGATGTGCACATGAGGAAATCAATCGACAATGACAAGGTATGGATTTTCCATGATTTTCCTTTCTCATTTGTGTTACCTGCTGGTTGACCACAGGGTGTGGCTCCGATTTACCCGAAAAGTGTGCACTTTCACCAGGTGTTGACTGTGCCGAGACTGGTGAAACAGTGGCGCGTGGTACCCACACCATGATGTTCGAATCGCCCGGGCACTTGGTAAATTGATTTGACATGATTTAGAGACTGATTTGAAGTGGCTTCCTAAAGTAGTAAATCGTGGCTTCCTAAAGTAGTAAATCAGTCTATATACAAGCCAAATGATAATGGGTTCCAAAAATTATACCAAGCCAATTTAGATACCGTATACTTAATTTTACAATGCTTCAGTAGGTGAAATTATACCCGGCCCAAACCCATCTGAACATTATCTGAACTATGTAGGTAGCCGGAGCTCAGGTGTAACCTCACAAAGGGCGAAAGCTATGAGGCGCGTAGGGGATGGTATGAAAACCACCTATTTCCAGTAGGGAGTTGTTTATTGGGGAAGATGAGCAGCTATTGTGGTGTGACACTTTTCGGATTCCGTGATTTTCAAGCGATCAACATGGATTTTTGCCGTTGAAAAAAACGGTTAGGGTTAGGGATTTGATCCATATTGATCCATGTTTTTTTCTCCACCTAGGTGAACTGGATCCCCCATGAAGACCAATACATGCTGGCGGAGAGATCTGAACGGTGCAGGTCTATCTCTACACGGAGGATAGCAACGGCAACCAGGATGGTGCTTTGAGTCAGGTGCGGACTGGGGCTGGTGGATGATGGTTGTGCTTCCAGGATGGAGAGATAGTTTTCAATGTTATCTTTATGGGATAAACATAGCTAAAAACAGTTTTCATCTAAGGATCAAATGCCCCAAGTGTAATTATCCAAGTGTCTGAACGAGCAAGAGATAGTTCATGGTATTTCATGATTTTGGGATGATATTATGGGTATTATAATCGTGGGATTGGATTATTTATCAATGAATATTTATGATATTATTCTTGAATGGGATTATATAATCCTGGGATTATATTCATGATATTATAATATATGTTCATGGATGGTCCCTCTCGGTCATTCGATGGATGAGATTTGCCTGAGGCGATCCCCTTCAGCGTGCCGGCCTCTAACTACTTGGCCACACCCTTGAGGTTGACAAACACACCCACTGTGGGGAGACCTATGCTGCTGGGGAGTCAGAAGTGTGGGAGCCGTGTCGCCTTTGGGAGAGGCTTTCAGAGAAGATTTGACCTTCAAATGGGAGATCAAGTGGAGATCAAATGGTGACTTTGGGACAACAACCCAGTTGGTGTGGCTCAAAATTCCGGTAGGACCATGGTAGGATCAAGACTTAGATGTTCTCAGAAAATTGGATGAATCAACAAGAACCAGAAACTGTATCATACTTCATTCCATTTTCTTGGGAGTTTCAACAGATCAACAGATCTTAGACCATCCCAAACTTCAGGTTAGCGATGTGTCCTTCTCCTTTGCGGCGGGCGTGGCCATTGGAAGGGCATGGGCAGGGGCCCCAGGGGCCCAGGGGCCCCCATTGCATGGTCGGCCCTGTTCTGCTGGAAGTTTCAAACACCCTATTGGATGATTCGTTCAGGGATTAACTCTACCCTTGATTCATGGATTTTTCGGCTGGTTGCTGGTTTGGAACATGGCTGGATTATGACTTTCCAAAAATATTGGGGTCATGTCATCATCCCAACTGACGAAGTCCATCATTTTTCAGAGGGGTGGCAGGTATACCACCAAGCAGCATGGGAAAAATGGAAGTTTTGTGAAACTCCCTATGGGATGATGAGTTCGGGGATTAACACGACCCTTAGATTCATTGATAACCATCATTAATGGTGGTTAATGGTGGTTAATGATTGTTAATAATCATTTACATTTACCATCATTAACCACCATTAACCACCATTAACCACCATTAATAACCATTAACCAGATGTTCATCCACAGAATGATCATTTCTTCTGTGTCTCTGCGAAGTGATCCAAGTGGTTTTGGAAGGGCCAAATGACATGCGACGGTCAAGGCCCAAATCATCTTGACCTCGAATTTGCCAATGGCCACAGCAGCCAACATCAAGGCCGACAGCTCCTTGGAGGTCCTACAAGTGGATGGTGTGGTTTTTGTATGTTTTTTCACATTCAACACGGTAACTTGTATCTCAGGATCATGGCATTTAAGCTGAACCTGGTTGAAATTTAGGTTTTTTCCAGCAACTCATGAAGACTCACTACAACTCACAAAATCTGTGGGGAATCCATGGAATTCCATGGTATTTCCATCCGGACCAGGCGGCGACCTACGCGGTGGGCGATGCGGTGAACTGCCGACAGGTCGATGTGAACGTTGGAGTTGGACGCTCAGAGACCCGCACAAAACCTGGGATTTCTCAGCAATTGCCATAGAACATCCGAGAAATTTGCTGAGAGGTTTTCTTTTCCGTCATTAATAGTCACAATATGTCACAATACAATCCACACATCATCACAAAATATTTTTTTCCCCCGAATGTTCGGATCAGTAGAATCTATTGGAGGATCATTGCATGCAGCCGATCCGCGATCGTGCCAAGACCTCCATGCTCTACTGGAGCTTGTCAGGATGCAGATCGAATCTCAGAGCTCACAGAAAAACATCAACAAATGCTGGTTGGTGGTTTCAAACATTTTTTATGTTCCATAATATGTGGGATGTCATCCTTCCCAGTGACTTTCATATTTTTCAGAGGGGTAGGTATACCACCAACCAGAATGTGTTGCCGCAATTTTTTTTGGGGTGATGTTTAACTGATGTTTTCCCTTGGTGATTTGTTGAATTATGGACATTCGAACATCGATCGCGAGTTCTGTGGTCGACTCACCTCAATCATCTCAATCCGATTGTATCTATTCTTTGTATCTCATTCTGTCAGGAATGTCTATGCAGTTTGGATTGAACAAATTTGGATTGAACAAAGTTTAGAATTATCCAATTATCCAACTTCTTTTTGCTTTCGGAAATAAATACTATGAAATACTTGGGTTAGAAAGCACTCGAGTTCTCCATGCAGCCACCGTACGAGGTCTTTTGGCTGCAGTGCAATACAGCACAGTGCTGTATGTAGAAGACATGGCAGGGCTGAATGATGGCACAGTCTACAACATCTTGACAGCCTTGGGCTCAGATGTGGAGATTTATGAAATGAATATGGATGGAATCGTAGATGGATATTTGTAGATGGATATAGAATGATATACATGGATATTCATAAATGCATATATAATAATATATACACATACATTTGTGTATAATTGTGTATATAATATATATATGTATAGATGGATATATAGATGGAGGAACTGCATGAAATGGATGAACCACTCTACTACTGGTATGGTGGATCTGGTGGATAAACAGCCAACTTCTGGTCTACTGTTGATGTTTGGGGAGGTTCCAGGGTACCGTGATGCCTTTATTTTGACCCTTGCAATGGAGAAATGGCCAAGAAACCACCAGCTGGCTTTTCTCAGGTGGTCCCAGCAACCACCAGCAACTACTTCATTGAAGTTCCGTCACGACCTTGGAAAGCCTTGGACCTTGGAGCCCATGTCGCAGTTGCGGCAAGATGCCGTGCTTGAGATGGTTTGCTACAACTGTTCCATATGTTTCAATGAATTCACTGAGAATTCACTCAGACTTGTGGAGCTTCGGATTGTAAGAGGAGCTGTGAGTTCCGTGTAGTGCTCAGCCCTCGTTTGTGAGGACACCTGTTTCGGCCATCGCTGCAGATGGAGTGAGGGCCTTGAGATGTCACCATGTGTCTAACCTGAGGGTCGGGGAATCCCTTAGGTTTACTGGGTGTGTCTGGAAATGGGGTACGCCGTGTATGCCCTCCAAAAAATGCCAGTTTACTAGGGGAAATGGTGTTGTTTAGTTACCATGATTCACCAGGCGTAACTTTGGGGGTACCCGGCGAGTTTTGTCTGGAAAATGATGCGAAACCACTTGATTTTGAGGGTTTTTCCGTAAATCTTCAGACAAAACCCGTATTTCATGGTCCATTTTTGGGGCTCTCACAGGTCACCTTGGCATACACAGCCTATGCTGCTGCTGGTCGTGCTTGGGCCATGATTCTGGAGGCCTGTTTCTCCTGGTTCAAAGGAGTCAGGGGCGATGAAATGGCCATTTTAGTGGGGAATTTTAGTGGGGAACATGATGATAAACTTTATAAACGGGATGGTGCCAACTGTCCGACCTGGCCGCCAGGTAGCCACCTCGAGTCCAACCACCAGCAAAGAGGCTGGAATCAGACCACGGTTCAGTGGATTTTTCATGATTTTTATTGATTTTTCCAAAGGGGTTCATGGATTTCTAGTGATTTCGAGCGAGGAAAAAATGAGCCATTCTTACAACAATGGAGAAATAGATGGAAAAAGACTCGCCTGTCCCCTTGGTTTTTTTTGCCTTTTGAAACGGCCTTTTTCTCCCTTGGGGTCCCATGGTGTGGCAGCCTTTGCCGGGAGGTGAAGTTGGGGCAATACTCCGTGGGTGGACCTGGCTGGAAGCTAAGTCGGAGCAGAAATGCCCACCATGTTTGCCATGGAAAAACAAAGTGAAACTCATCCCTTGCAACATTTGAAACCAATCCAAAGAACGAAGTGAGAAAACGGGCATGAAACCAGCATTTGAATAGCAATTTCTGGTAGGGTCCATAGTTATTTGTTCACCTTCCGGCTCGTTTTTTCAAAAAACCCGGCTCGTTGCTTGAGGCTGCAAGCCTTCTGAGATGATCATCGACAACTCCAGGAGCCCAGCGCAGATGTTGCAACATCCCAAAGTTGTCCAGGGATCAACAAACATGGATACACCATATGGATGTTAAATATTCATATTATGGAATGTTCAGAAGCAATGATGGGATCCACTGCTTGAATGGAGCAGTGAGGTGAGCGGTCCGGGGTATATATACAGGATTCTGGGCCATCCATTGCACAGATATGGCTATAGTGCCAGGGAAAGAACCATGAAATCTGAGATTATTTTGAGGATTCACATGTCAGGCACATGATGTGCAGAGGGTCTCTGATTTAAAATCACCATAGTTAGTGGCGACGAACCAATCTTTCGGACTGTTGGACATTTCCCAATAATTGGGAGGTCCCCTCCACCAGATCCTACGTGTTAGGCAGTCTCTGCAGCTCACAGACTGCAGTCTCATTCCAGGCTGGATGACAAACGTTGATCATTTCGGCAGATCAGAATGAGTGGTGGATCAGAACATATTAAACTTTGAGTACTATAATGTATTAATATCCATGTACATAATATATAATAATATATAGTCGATTGCAATTTTGAAATATCTAGAAACTCTGCTGAGTTGAGGCAGTCCAAAGACTTTACACTTCTCAAAGTTCTGCACAGGTCAGAGCTACAACGTGATCGTCTACATCGAAGAAGTCGTCGGAGATGTGGTGGTTCACTCAGACCATGGGAGCTTAAGGCAAACAGATCACTCCTGTTGTCAGATGTACCATCTGGTTATTTAACATAGCCATGGAAAATCACAATTTTTAGTAGGTAAACCTCTATAAATGGGCCATTTCCCATGGCTATGTTAAATAACCAGAGGGTACCCATTTGTGGAGATTCTACTTCCATGGTTCCCAGGCGTATTGCTGGTCATGGTTTTGAGTAATTAAGATGATCCATTCCTATAAATCAACACCAATGGTAGACCGATAGACCCATTTGACGAATACTTTCCCAACCCTTCGATATGATTTTTTACTGTCATCTAAATTTATATACGATCATATCTAAAACTCATTTTATCAGGTTTTCCCTCCCAGCTTGAAGTGGGTTCCCATTCCAGGTTCCAGGTTCCATTGGTTACCCCCTGGCACTGGGCCAAGGAGGGTGTTTGGTCTTCCGTGGAGATCACCGTGCCACTGACTGCAGCAGTGGAGGTGGGGACAGCCATTGTTGAAATTTGGAGATCTACTGGATCTGTTCTGTCAGGATCCATTGGCCAGAAGCTACTCCGATTTGACCGTGACTCGGCTTGCATCGGACTGACCTCGGCTTGCATCGCGGCTGCACCCGGCTGCACGTTGAAACAAGGTGCAGCCTGGGCAAGACTACGTCTACCACGTGAGGGCGGTGAACTTCATTGGTGTTGGGCCAAAGCCTTGGAATTTCACCATGAATTCCTGAGTGGAAACAGGCCACCATTTAGTTCGATGCCATTAATACGGGATTTGTCATTGCCATGTTTTATGACACCGAAGGGTATATCAATTCTCTCAATGTTTTTTCTGGTCAAAAAACCTCTATATAATAATGATGCTTAAGGCTTAAGCATTCAACCATGAATTCACCATCATTTTTTCTGTCAACCAAGGCAACCATCTCCAGCATCAGCTTCCATCCGAGCAGGAAGTCTGGAATCTCAGAGCCGGGCTTCTCACTTTGGAAGGGGATTTAACCACTATAAATATTATAAATGGTGATTTAATAGGGATTTAATGGGGATTTAATGGTGATTTAATGATCATTTACCCTCCGGTAAATAAAAAAAAGTGTGGGATTTTAATGGAATTCTATGGGACTTCGGGATTTTCATGGGATAATGCCCTTCGGAAGTTGCGGATGAAACTTTTGGAATAGCCTCTGGTAATTTAAGATCCATTATATAATAGTGGAAAAAATATACATTAGATTTCATTAGTAATGGTTGATAATGGGATGAATAGGTACCACAATTTGAGGAACAGTCTATCCAGTCTGGGCATCTCAAACAAAATGAAGCCCTTTGTCTTTCCGGATTTGATCTGATTTTACAAGATGCCCCTCTTGTGAATTCAGATTTTTTGGCAGATCCTTTCTGATCTTGATGTGATATTTGGTACGTCCAGGAATCTTGCCTCTTGACCGTATGTTGGCACTCAAACTGAACGACCTAGAACGACATCATCAATTTCCAAAGTGTTGCACATCTTGTGATAGTAGAATAGATGATAATAGATGTGGATCAGTTCCACACTCTGTCGATGTGAATAGCTGGAGCGGTGCCAGATGTGCCAGCGGCACCTGCCTTGCCGATCATCGCTTCCCGCGCGCTGACGTCCCTCACGGTGGAGTGTGGCGCTTGGATGGGAGCTGGTAGGAAACCATCATGAGGATCCTGGATGTTGCCATGGCACCCAGAGGAAATGGGGAATGATGAAACTATGAAGGAGAAACCAGAAAAATATGGATTAAATGTCTGTAATTATTCTGAGTGCGGTATTTTGGGTGATTTTCTCAAGGGGGAATTGGGAGCGACGGCCATTGATACTTTCATTTCAGTGACCCAGGGGATCATTGATCGTGTTGGGACCATGAAACCTAATAAGTATTGCAGGGTAATATATTATGTCATCTCATATCCACATGGATCCACAATCGTCTTATGACAAATGGCTGGCTAAATGCTCGCTAAATATCGCTAAATGGATTTCTCGGACAATTTGAAAATTGGGCACCCCCCAAAAAAACTTATGGTTTTCATTCATCTCCCCCAAAACCATCCAAAACCCATGGTTTTCATGTGGAGTTGGCCATAAATCCATATAAATCCTCCATTTCCAAAGCCTCCCCCGAGTCGGTCTCGAGGTGGGCCCCGCCATCACCCTTGGGATCCGAGATTTTGCTACTCGTCAGACCGGGAGAATCCAGAGACCTGGTAGTGGGAAAATCCTTTGAGCTAAGGGAAAAATCGGGGAATTCTTGGATGGTCTGAAAATGAGACCATATGAGAACATATATCTATCATATTGACGTGAAACAGAAATGATCTTTGAAGCTAGTGAGATAGGCGCGACTCCAACTTCGGGGGTTTATACTGCTTTTCAGAGTTTGGGTGACATAGTTTGACATGACATGCCTGGTGAAGCATCGGAGTTCATGGTGCTAAGGAGCTACAGACTCTTCATGTCCGGGCCATTGGACGGTGGTGTGGGATGCTAAGATGCACCGGGGTTTCTGGCCTGATGGACATGCAGATTGGATTTTCATGAGGGAAATTCAGGAAATCCAAAGAAATCGAATGAAATCCATATTTCGCTTGAAGAAATCGAAGTTGATTTTGATGAACACAAATTCTGTTTCACTGGCAGTTCAAGTGGAAGGTTTTTGGAAGGGTTTCAGGGTTTCCTCCCAGAACTCAGATGTGCAGGTCTACCAGGAGATCTACAACGGTCCGGATACCGCCTATACCAAGGTGGATCTGTGGCGCTGAAACGATGCTGTTTTTGTTGGGAGAAGGTGATGTTCTGGGCTAAATAACGTGAAGTCTTAAGGAGTAGAGTCGCTCATCGTTTTTCGGGATAGTCTGAATTGAATGAATTGTCTGAATTGTCACATTTGTCCAAGAACAGATAGTAAATGATAGTAATATTATGTAATATTATTGGATTTGTCCATCTACGAAACCCCAACATGGCAATGTCCATAGGCAAATGATTGACCATGATGGACCATGAACCAATGGGCCAATGGGTCTATTCTCAGACCCACAGTGCTGACCACTGGGTTGTTGCAGTCCATGCTGACCACTGGCACCATCTACCTCTTCCGGGTGGCGGCTGTGAATCACATCGGCTGCAGCCTCAGTTCCAGACTTGAGATCTCAAGCTTGGCTGAGAGACGCTTCGAACATCGAAAAGATCTGCATTCTGGTTGGGTAGAATCAGTTTTAAACATGTTTTAACCCTTTAGCCCCCTAGTTTGGGTTGGTTCAGGTTGAGTTTTTCTTCAAATCCACATTTTGGTCACAAACACCTACCCTCTGGTAATTTAACATAGCTATTGAAAATGACCATTTATAGTTGATTTTCCCATTAAACATGGTGATTTTCCATAGCTATGTTAGTTTACCAGAGGGTAATATCACCCAATGATTTTCCCGCTGCCAGGTGAAGGTCAACGTAGCGCCGTGCGGGAAGCCGCTGCCTGCGTCTTGCCCTGACCTCAGTGGAGGTCCCCCCGTGACGCACCTTGGAAAATCGATGATTTTCCCTGCTATTTCCTAGCTATAGACCTCCATTTATAGATATTTAATGTATAGGGGAATAGCCAGGACATATTTAATGATGATTTTCCAGCCACATTTGATGACGGGTAACCACTAAAAAGCTCGTGGTAATACGTGCATGTACTTCGCTGTTTTTCAATCAATCCGCTGGAGGTTCACCCTGTCGCTATTGGATGGCGACGGCAATCCACAATGGTTCATTGATTCATGGTCAATGATTCAATTTGAGAGCAAATCATAGCAAATAGCAAGTCATTTTCAGCCAATCTCTTTTCATATGGGTTTTGATACACAGGAAACATGCAGGATATGAACTAATCGGAGAATCAGTTGAGAAAGTTTCCAGAAACTCCGTCGAACGATGGTTTCCCGTGGATCTTCCCTCAATTCAACTCAGTTAGTAATCAGTTATTGGACTTGGACTTGATTGGCTTAACTGAGACTGGTAACACCGTAAAAACCCATGTAAAACCATGTAAAACCTGATTCTTCCTGATTCCAAAAGACAAATAAAGGTCAGGTGAAATCCCAGGTCACCTGAGGCATCTGAGGCATCTGAGGCATCTGCGGGTGAATTTTCACCACAGCACCTCCCAAGGCCATCGATGCCCACCAGCTTCGATGTGAAGTCCCGATCAACCCTTGGTGTAACCATCGAGTGGGACCCGCCCTCGGCAGATGGCAGGGGGGCCCAAGATGGCCCAAGATGGCCCATGGCCCATTTGGGCTCAGACTTGAAAAATACAGCGTTGGAAAATCTCAGAGGTACTGTACCCAAACCATGTGTGTATAGATGAGTCAGGATATCTTGAACATTCTTGAACTAATTAGTCCGGCTGCAAATAAATATGCCCTGAAAAAAGCCCGTGATTTTCAACCAGTTCGATGCCCCCCAATCAGGCGGATGCCCGGTGACGGCCTATGCGGTCACCCAGGCCCACCCAACTTGCACTGTGATTGAAACTAGTTGGATCCTTTGGATACAGGATGATACAGGTATATCCAGGTCAGAAAAAATCAGCGTGAAAAACCATGGCAAGCCACAGTACCCTCTGGCACTCCGTTTCGTGGCTGGAAAAATTGGAAAAACCCCCATTGAGTTACAATTTTCCCAGCTATAAACGTTGGTTTTCCCATACCTTCCATACCTTCGTGCCGTGATTTTCCAGCCACGACCAGTAAACGACCTGCGATGACCTGCGGACCGCAGGATGGAGTCGTCGCATCTACGCAGATTCAGAGAGAGTAAGGTGAACCCAGGACTTACCAAGTTGTGCAGCGACTTGGAATTTGTTGAGGATCAAGGGACTTCTTGAATTGATATAAACCGATTGGTAATATAAAACTAATAGATGACACTAGAATTTAAGAGATGGAATCTCTAAATTATCTCTATATGATCTCTATCATGACTTATGACTTATTGAACTAACCAATCGCTTTTCTTAAGATCAAAAGAGGCCCTGCTGATCTAGTTTTGCTCAGGTTTGCACTGCCAGTGGTGGTGCCAGCTCAGGTGCAAGCTACGGTTGGTCTCACCCCACAATGACCATCAAAGACATGGGGAAAATGATGAGAAAATGATGAGAATCCACTGGAAGAGTTGGGGAAATTCGGCATATTTACGGACCAACCCTTAATTTTTACAATGTCCATTTAAGCCAACCATTGGAGCAACGACCAATTGCCACGCTAAGACCTACAGCTTCACCGTTCGTGCGGAGACGCGGGTCCAAGCCTTAAGGATCTTAAGGGACATCGGATGGGCCATGGCCGGGCTATGGATCTATGGATCAATGACTTCTCACAACAGAGAAGTCTTCAAAGATCCAAGAAAAATATGAGAAAATGGCTTTGGAAGTCTTGGAAGTTGGAAATTTGAAGTTTCTATGTCTGAAAAATGGGGTAAACTCACAAAATAGCCATCAAAGAATAGGGAAATGATGACAATCCATTGGAATTGGGGATTTTCCACAGCATTTTCAGACAAGAATCCCATTGTGTCCTGCTGATTTTGCTGCGGTGAAACCGAGAGGTTGGCAGTTCGCCCAGCACCCTGACGCTGAGCGTGGTAGCGGCTGAAGCACCGGCCAAGGCCACGAAAATTGGTTCAGAAACATGGGAAGTGTATAGAAACATGGGAAGTACTCGGAAGTAGTTGGGGTGCAGATTTTTTTGTTGTTGGATGTGTGAGCATTGTGAAATATTGTGAATCTGGCAGCTGCCGACCCCGAGCCAGAGATGGATTCTGACCCCTTTGTGCAAAAGATCCCGTGGTTCAGTTGATTGATTGGGTGTATTTTCGCGTGTACCGGATGATCAATTGATGATTTTTCTGCCTGTTGGTACTCGTATTTAACCATGTCAATGGGAAACTGGGAGACCAAATCCATCCTGATGACACCAGAGGTGGCTGTGTCTGTGCCAGGTGGTTGGGTTGGAGATTACCTCCATGGCGACTACTGGCATCACCCTCCAATGGCAAGGAGTGCCCAGCAACCTCAATGGAGGGGTGCCCCCTCCCCTGCTGCGGGAATCTGAGGAATCATTGTGCAGCTTTGGAAATGGCAAATGAAGGAGGTTGTGGCTAGATGTTGCGAACTCATGCATGGTGTTACCATGTTCAATCAACAGCTTGGAGCTTGAGCTGAAAGTAGTGGAGCAGCACAGAAATGGGTTGCAAAGGCCACAGCATACACAGTATGTTTATCACAGCCATCGTCAACGCCCAGACATCATTGTTAAAGTTGTCATCAAGATAGCAGAGCACCAAGAAGATTTCATGGATCATCACCATCACCATCACCACCACTTGAACCCGTCAAAAAACACAACCCCTCCTAACCCTCAGCATCTCTCAGCCACTCTTGGTCTTGTGCACTTTCTAATCACTTCCCCGTTGCGCTCCCCATGTTGACCCGCCTTCCGTTGCGCCTGGCCCGCCCCCGGGGCCCCCTCTGCGCATGGCGGCACTGGACCCCGCAGTGCCCCGTCCCGCTGAACGTGCCACGGAGCCGCTGGCGCTGGGCGCTGCCGTGCTGCCTGGCCTCCTGGCTGCTGCCGAACGCCACCGGAGCGGAGCAACATGACTTCGGTCGTGACCGAAGGGACCGAAGGGACCGAAGGCTGGTGCAATGTGAGGAACGCACGGTGAAGCTGCACCTGGGCGGAATATGGCGGAATGGTTTTCCATTTGTTCAGTGCTTGGGATGTGTTGTCCCAAGAATCATCACGAAAATGCTGGATCTCTCTTAACAGATCCAAGTGTTGGGCATTGAAGGGGTGACAGCAAACTCTTCAGGGATCATATCCCAACCTGGTTGGTGGTTTGGAACATGATTTTTATGACTTTCCATATATTGGGAATATCATCCTCCCAACTGACGAAGTCATATTTTTCAGAGGGGTAGGTATACCACCAACCAGAATTGGGAAATTCCCATGATTTCAACTCCATGGCGTCATGGTCGTACCAGGAAAAGCCGAAGCGCTGGACATGGAAAGCAGCTGGTGGTCTTGGTACATGGCCTGGACAGTTGGTCCGGTGCCTTGGCTAAAGTAATGAATGTCTCATGAGATATGGAGAATCATTGGGATACATATGGATACATCATATATACACCAACTTAATGATTTTATTGAAATTTTGATATGGAAAATGGTGATGAACCATAGGATTAGGGTGGGACCCCTACTTTCAGGGAAATCTTTAATTCTGTGCCTTGGGAATTGCAGGATGGATTCGTTTTTCGTTCTTTGAGTTGCACAAGCAAAAAAATCTATTGGGCTCCCAGTCTTGGTCACATAGCCATAGGTTTGAAACAGAGTTGGGTGCCAGTTTTTAAGACCACAGAATGAGACAATAGAGATCAAGACCAACTTGTTGAACCAAGGGCGGATCCATTCAGGCAGATCCAATCATATCGTCGACCAACAAAGATAAAATTAGGATTGTCCCATCATGTTTCAGAGATCTTTGCAAGGAATTTGTTGATTTAAAGATGGTTTGAGTACGTTTCACTGTTGGTTCTTGCTTCAGGAATCTTTAAGAATCATTGGCGTGATCCTGTCACCATTCATATAGGTTTGAAGGATATTGAAAACTTCGAAATCCATTTTTTTGGCTGGTGAAGTGTAGATGTTCCTTCAATCCATCCCAATGGTGTCCCCGGCCATGATTATTTCCCACAATATGAACAATATCCCCATATATCCCCATTATGGCTGGTTCATATTCCATGATTCTTCCATGATCCATATCCAGATCAGATCATCTCCCCAAATTTTCATGATTTTCCCTACATGATGGTGACCCTCAGTTATAAGTTGGTTTATTAAACCCCATTAACTATAGTTATATCTACCATAAACCATAGTTATGGGAGTTATAAACCACCTTGTATGATTTCACCCAAATTTCGAGCTCCCAGGCACTTGGCAAGCCTTGATGGAGCTTCTGGCGAAGCGTGGTGTTCCGACTCTGGCGCTGGACCTGCGAGGAGAATGGCGCCCAGGGGCCCTGGGATGGCCCATGTATGCCCCATTTTCAGACACCGGGAATGGGATGGGTCAAAAGAAAGGGTCCCCCAAACAAATCTTGGATGGTGAATACTCACAAAATCTCAAAATCGAGATTTTCCATGCCAGGTAATTACCATTAATATCCATTAGTTGTGGATTACTCAATAATTCAACCATTACTAATCTGTGGTTTTGCCAGGTCTTTAATGCCTTAACCCACCAGATCCATAAAATTTCATTCGCCAGGACATGGCGAGTCGCCCTTGGGACGTCCAGAGGACTTCTCGCCGGAGCAGCTGGCGGCGGATGTGAGGGCGGCCGTGGAGGCGATCCCTGACCAAAACTTAGGGATTTTTGGTACTTTTAGAGATGTTTTTCCATAAAGTTTATAGTAAGCCATGAAAATTCATGGCTGGTTGTACATAGTAAAGCTATGTAAAGCTTTTTTTTTTTCCATGTAGGAAGCCAATTGCTTAAAAAATGACAATGGGTCAAAGAACACGTATCGTTAACCGTTCACCAATCCGAAAATTGGCTTTGATTTAGTCATAGAGTCGGAACTGGAATCGAAGACACGATCTTAGAATATCTTAGACATTTCTGGATCAACAATCCGCTAAATTCTCATCCATGGGTTTTACCATGAAAACCATGTCTTTTTATCATGAAAACCATGGGTTTGGATGGACATCATCTTCCAGGGGAGTGGTTTTTGTCCAGGTGCAGGGCCCAGGATCGCGGATAGCATTGGTTGGGCACAGCATGGGCGGCCGCATTGCCATGCAGTCGGGACCTTGATGTTTGACACATTTCCAAGTCAAAACATGCTATATGGGGTGTGATCAAAAATCACATATTGGCAATCTTGATAAACATCATTTGTCAAACTTTTGATGCTCAGTATCTGAATATTTCTTCGGATATTTTTGAAATGGTTTGATGGTTTTTTATTTGTACAAATTCAACGGATCCGTCGGTACATCCTATGACCATTTTTCAGGGCTGGTTTTGGTGCCCAGGTACGCAGCCGACTATCCGGAAGATCTGAACTTGCTGGTGATCGAGGATATGGCGACCCGTCCAAATGGAGGTCCTGTCGGCCTGGCCAAACAGCAAAATGAGTCCAACTATATGGGTATGGGTCAATACCTATAGATACATTTTTAGTGGGATGAACATCCATTTACCAGCTATTTTGGGGTTCACTAGGTACCAGGGTTTTGACCCGTCCCCATATATTCGAATCTGATGGCAGAGGAAGTTGTCTCTGAACCAGTGGGAGGACGGATTGACAGATTCGACCCTTGATGACTTGATGGGCGAAAAAAAAAAAACGGAATCCATTGGCTTGGCAATCGACCGAGGACTGCGTTCCGCGGAGCTATCCAGTGCTGGAGGGAGAGAAGTTGAAGAACTGCCAGCACTTTTCCAGGGAGTTTCAATCCTCGGACCTTTGGATGTGAGATTTTTTGAAACCAGAAGTTGACACCCGGTTTGCTGATGGTTGGTTTTGAACAGCAAGAAATGGCAGTTGAATCAGCAACATTGCGGACCCCCCCAAAAATCATGACGACGAAGTGGTCGTTAACAGTTCTTTTGGACGGAAACACATGTGGATTTCACCTTTGGGCATGAGGAATATCATATAATATGGCTAAAACATGGTAAAACAATAATATATCACCCATTCGGGAATGGTAGAAAAACATGTTGATACCACCTCTTTTTATGGTGTTTTACTCTTGTTTTACCCACATTGGAGATGGGGGTATACGCTGCTGTGCTTGGAGGTCAGCCGCAACAAGGCGATAGCGGTCAAAATTGTGGTACCAGTCCACCAAGCTGGAAATTTGGGGATGTTTGTAGCCTGAAAAAATAGCGATATATTGGACTGGTTTGATAGGTTTGATACTAAAATTTCATCACCCATGATTTTTAGATGTTTCATTCACTATTAGACTCGATATGTTTAAATCAAACCATTCCATTTGGGTGTCCAAGAACTTTGACCCCGCCTGGCTGAACAAGGAATCGGCCCGAAAAACGTTGATTTCATTTGGCAGGGACCTGAGTTGGCGAAATCTACAGGGATGGGAATGGACCCCTGGGATTCACAGACTTTGAAATCTGGTGATTTGTTTAGATCATAAATTCAGAGGCTGGTGAGGCTGCAGTCAACAATTCATAAGGTATAAATACCCACAGAATGGCCAATCACTTCATGGTGATGATGAACCGGTGGATTTTCGGCGTTTTCCCCTAAAGTATCAGAGACAATCCTCGATATTTCAGATGTCCTGCAACCTTTGGAGACCTCAGGTTACGATGCTGACAGGGTGGATGGCTGGTTTGTTGGCTCACCTCCCCGAGTCTATGAGAAAGATGGGAAAATCTGGAGCTGTATCAATCCTTTCGCCCAGCTCCTCAGTAGATTTTAAGCGCAGTACCAAAGGGGATGGAGGGGATGGATGGGGGTATACCTGACGGTTGATGGTTTTTGTTATAAAATTTAAGGATGTATCAGGTGATATCCTGCCACTGATGTAGAATGGAAATACCATTTGGGTGTCTAAGAGTGGACATGGTCATTGAACAGATGAAACCGAGGTATTTGGCAAAGCAAACTGTTTTGAATTCTGTACAAGGCTGGTAGCTTCGCCTGGTGTACCGGCAGATTCTGTCCCAAGTCTTCATTGATGATGATGATGATGATGATGAGGCATGCGACTTGAAAATGCTGGGCTGAACAAAATGCATCCACAACTGCAAGGAGTCATTTCCTGTGCTTGTGAAAGCAATGCCCGGTGTTGAAAACACAGGGCAGATAAGTGAAATGCCCTAGTCACTAGTCACCCTGAACAAGGAACATTGAAAGAAAGAGCACGCAGCTCCAACATCATACCTTGAGTGTTAGCCAAAGTGGATAGAGAGTAAATTGTTATAACATGTTATGACATGTTATAACATGTTATAACATATAATATATAACACACTATATTTAGATATATTTCTTTTTTTTGTATGTGTCAAGTCCATTCCACGATGCCGATATAACTCCCACCAGGCCAAAGAAGCCTTCAGCAGATTGCAGCATGGAAGACGTCGGGTGCCAACTTTGCTGTGCACGTCTGCGTCGCGGGTTGCACGGCTTCACATGGCAGCCTGGGGCCTGGGGTGATCCAGTTCTGGCGGAGGTTTTGTGCCTTCTTTCTGGCTGAACACTTGAAACCACTTTGGGAATTATAATGTCATGAGTATCATCATCATCATCATCATCATCATCATCATCATCATCATCATCATCATGGACATAGACATAGACATCGACATCGACATCGAGGTTGGAACAACTTTGAGTTTTTTGCGTTGCAATTGCACCGAAACTTCCAACTCAGAAACTTGTGACAGAGATTGGACAGTGGTGGCACCTTCGTCAGGTTCACAGGGGACGGTTTGCTCCTGGGACAAACTTCCTGGTGGCATACGAGACATGGAATCTGGGTTCTGCATTCGGGCAGTTTTAGGATGTCAACTGTAAGATAAAAAGTGGGCTACACCTAAATATTGGCATTGGGGTGTTGAATTTCATCATACATTGTGTGAGCAGCTGTATTAGGGCGTAGTCCAGGTCTTTTTTTCCGCAGGATATACAATGGCTGAATTTTATTAACAACTCAGGCCGATACCCCAGAGGTACGTTGCGTTGAGCATATTTGTACCGACCTTTGCTGCCCGAAAATGATTCAGAAAATGATCAAGATCAACGGCTCCGTTTTATTCAAGTGGATTGTGGTGCCAATATGCAGGAATCGATTCTACCGTCACTTCAAGTTCACGAATTTCCACAAGCCGGACATTCCATTCACAACACGGACAGGGTTTTGCTGAGTGATGCCATGGGGTGAAAGGAAACCATGGAGGAAGTACATGATGGTAATGAAGGATGGGATAACACCATAGAACTTCAAATTTTCTGGATGGGGTCATGCCATGTCATGCCGCAAATTATTCATCGGATGATGAGGATGGGATAACACCATCTTTTGACCCAATCCTGTGATCAGACATGGGGTGATTCCAGAAATTGTTGGTGATCCCTTGATGTTGAGCAACACTGGATGGCAACATCTGAAGGTGGCGGTTGTTGACATACTCTTGAAAATTCTGTCTTGAGCGAACTAGCTCAGCTCTACTTTGAAGTCTTTGAATGTAGAGAAAACCGCTGTTGATCGCCAGCTGTTGAGGAGTTGGAGAAATTCGCTGATTTATTGGAAATTCTGCTTCAGTCCTGCGATTGATTCAAGCAAAAAGAACTCTTCCAAGCTTCTTTGGATGGGAAAATCCTCCTGGTGAATTTATATGATTATCCGGATGTTTTTGTGATAATTTCCCACGATACCTCCAGACAGATTGGATTTTCATCATTCATAATCGATATATAGAATAGTAGGCACTGAATCATTCCAACTAGGTGTCACTGCTTTTGGGTCAAAAACCATCCATTGAATAATGGAAATTGTGGGTGGTCCAACCAAAGGTTGAGGACACCACATCAAGGGGAATCCCAGATTCCTGTGATGGTTTTAGCATTTTTGTTTGGGTCTTTCGGTTCACACCGTTTGTGGTGCTCGATGGTGAAGAGTTTAGTGGAATAGTTGGAAAGAAATGCCCCAACTTGCTGACTTCAAAACATCGCAGCAAGGAGCGAGACATGAAAATGTGGTGAAATTTGATCAGTGGTCTGAGTCTGATACTTTAATATTCTTGTAAGAATGGTTGGTGGGACTTCCCCAGATTGATAAACCCTTGCTAACTTATCTGGGGGGTTTCCAAAATGTTTGTAATTCCTATCAAGCTTGGTACACCCATTCATAAACCAGGGATGAATCAAGCCTGGATTGACATTATCCAAAATCATGTATCCTCTTGATTATCATGCCAATGATGTACTATTTGAAATCAATTGTAGATCATTCTTGATCAATCATTGGGTTTACTAATGATCAACAATCGTTCAGGAATCCTGCAACAATTGGGTTCGATTAAATCATAGACGTAGGAATTGGAATCAAAGAAGCAATCTCAGAAAATTCTTGATAAACAGTTATAGGTTTACACATCCTAGATTCTTAGGTTAGTTATATGCATAGTTTATACCATTTTCGCCAATCAACAGCTTGGAGCTTGAGCTGAAAGTGGTGGAGCAGCACAGAAATGGGTTGCAAAGGCCACAGCATACACAACATGTTTATCACGGCCATCGTCAACACCCAGACATCATTGTTCAAAGTTGTTGTGGGCTTCCAAGATAGCAGAGCACCAAAAAGATTGCACAGATCATCACCATCAGCACGACTTGAAACCAACAAATCCACAACACTCTTCTTAACTCCCAGCACCCACTTTTTGGGCTCACCTGTAGCCATGTTGACCCGCGCAGCCGCTGGCGCTGGGCCCTGCAGTGCTTGGCTTTCTGGGCGCTGCCGAAAGCCACGGGAGCGGACCGAAGGCTGCAATGTGAGGACACGGTGAAGTTGCAGCTGGGCAAAAAGAATAATGGGAAACATGGAAGGGGTTGGGACGGTTGAGGATGTTGCGGAATGGTGGTGGGATTTGATGCCAATTCTGATCAATTCTGGCAAACTTTGTTGAACTATTTGAAATGGTTGGCATGTTTTTAAAGGGCAGTTTAGCTGCAAAATTGTCACCGTCACCCGAAAGTTGTGGGGAGTTTCCAGAACCAAAATCCTGGCCATTGCCGGCGTGGAGTGGCGGAGAGCTGATCCTTCGTCGTTGCAAGAATTGGCCATATGAAGAGGTCTTATTCTCAGCATTTTCATCGGATTTTCGTCGGTTTTTCATCCGTTTGTCATCCGGTTTCAAGGGGGTTTGTCATGTTTTATCTGTATTTTGACATTTTTCATCCACTTTCACTTTGATACATTTTGTCAGCCCATACCAAGTCCGTTGATTGAACATCTTCAGGTGAACCACCCAGCTAAACATGTTGAGCATAACATGGCATGGGGGGCGGGCTTCAAAGAACGGGGTGCGCTGATGCTTCAGCACTTGGTTTCTGGTCGTTGTTTGTGTGTCAGTGATCTTCGCCAGAACTGGCTTTGCTGATGCCTCAATTCTTGCTTAGTTGTCTTCGCGAAGTCAGAGATTCACAGACAGACTTTCGTCTATTCTTGTTTTGTCTTTGTTTTCGATGTCAAAACACAATGCCCAGACGCTACGAGATGGAAGTGCGTCCAAGTCGTTTTCCCACCAGGTCAGTTTGGTGATTTCCACAGGGTCTCCATAGGTTACAGGTGCCACACCATGCTGGTATCGGGGAACGATTGGGGTCACACGGATGTGAACGTTGGCCCTTGACGGAAAAAATCTTGTCACGTGGCTGGTCACATGGCGTCGGTTGCACAGCTGAGGTGTCCAACTCTGGCTCCCCGCACGCGCGGAGTTTTGACGTCTGTTGCCTCAGCTGAGCGGATGGATGTTGAGTGATGTTTGATCGCACCCAGCACAGCCAAATGTACGGGGGAACATGGGAGCACATCTTTGAAATTCTTAGAGAATATTTCGAATCGATGTTGACCTTGTTCTCTGCATTTGGGGTGCATTCGTTTTGGCCAGACATGCGACTGCCTCCTTGGGCCTCAGTAGCGATAGTTAATTTCGATACCGTGTCATCTCTTCAGCTCGATCCGCCATGGCACCTCTAATGATCCTTGCCGTCCTTCTGATGGGCCAGAGTGTGGATGCAGCAAGCTGTCCGAGTCCCAGTGACCAAGGCGCGCTGATGCAACTCCGCGCCTCAGGGATGATCAACGACACGACCACGGATGGAACGTGCGATGCCTTGGCTCAATCAGTCTACTCCTCTGTGCAGGTAGATGGTGGCCCGTTCGCAGTGGCCACGCCGACGCCAAACAATCCGGCCGTAGAGGCCGTCTCGCAGTGCGGCCGTGCGGAGGGTTCTGCAAATGGTGGTGCCAGTACCGCTTTTTGCCTGTGCCAGGCGTTTTCTTTTGGGAGTGTGAGGCGACAAGTTTTCCAGAAGACTGACGGAGGCGGAGACGCCGATGTTGAGTTTGTTCGGGACACTACAGATACTTCACTCCCAGGTGTGGATTGGTCGATCATCACCCCAGCAGAGCCGACCAGCAGTGCCTTGCGGTGCTTCCGGGCAGAGCCAGTGAATGACCCGGAGATAGTTATGCCTAGTGGCTTTAACTTCTCATGCCAGGACCCAACCCCCAACAAAACCAGCCGAGATCCACACAGGAGTTGCACATTCAATCACGTCAGTGCCTTCCCGCCTCAGCATCTGCAGCAAGTTCCGCCCAATACCCAAGTGGTCGGCTTGTGTGTCCAACGGGTGGACAACCCAAATGAAAATTTCCAAGTCCGCAACTACAACTCCACCTGCGAAATGGTAGAGCCGGCTCAGTGTTCATCAAACGTCAGGACAGGGTGCATGGAAGTCGCGGCAGATCATCATAATCCATAGCCGTGAAAGTGTTGTCGAAGTTATAGTTAAACTATGCATGTTAAACTGGGAAAGATGTGCCAAGTCGTGCTTGCGCGGTAGTTGTTGGTTTGGGGGGCCCTGGCGAGTATGTCTGACACGTATTCTAGACACGTATTCTAGACTCTAGACGTTGCAAGCTGACACTGAAAGATTCAATTTCGACAGGAAAGTTGTTCAGATCGCAAAGGGCATCTTTGTTTTACTCCCCTCCGCTTATGCACTTCGGCCGTGAGACCTTCGGAAATTGAGCAACATTGACTAAAGATGATTAAAGCATATCTCCATATATCTCCCATATCAACACTTTTTCCTTTCCATGAACCTGATTCAGTAACCCTAGTCGACGATCTCGACGATCTCCGAGTTTTCTTTGTCTGGCTGTGTTGCAGCAATCGCTCAAAGCATTGTACCTCCGAGATTTCCTGTTTGGCTTAAAACCACCTTTACTTTGGACGCCGAGCACGAACATACTCGACCTTCTTTCAAGCACCTGGATCTTCAAACCCGCACTCTTTTCTTTATCAAGCCATTTGTTTTACAGTTCGAACTTCGTTTCATAAACCGCGCAGTTGTTTGCAAAACGAGCAGGTTTTGCCAAAACAGACATTAAAAAAACTGTTTTGCACTTTTGACATTCATTTGTTGTGTGTGGCTTTATGTGCGTATCAGCAATGAAGATGCAGTGTGCAACAACGAGCGCAATTTCGCGCAAACAAGCGGAATTTCAAAAAGTGTGCTTGTTCAACAAAAGTTTGAGCACGAAGGAATTGAATCCAAGCACTTTTTGATAAACCGTAATTACATTCTTTTTTTGAAACCGCACACTTCCAGGGATTGCAAAAGAAACTCGAGCAGAAAAAGGGGGTTGTTTCAAGATCCAGGCAGGAATATATTTCGACCGTGCTTCCCGAACATTCTTCGGAGGCTCTTATCACACTCTTGATTTTTCGTTTGTGCAACCTTTCAGGTTTTTCAGATAAATTCACAGACCTTCAAAAAGTTCGAAGGCGTCAGCTTTGATCATAGACAGCTCCAGTCTGTCTTCCAATGGACCGCGCAAGCTAACATCGAGTTGGTTTGTTTGTTTGCAGTTTCAGAAGGGCAAAGTTAGTTAGGCTGTTTTAGCAGCTCTATGTGACAAGCCAAACACCTGCCAACGTGAAATGAAGATGTCAAGCACACTCTGTAGCTATATGACTCTCTCTCTCTCTATATATATATAATAATATGAATATGATTGAGTACGGAGATGAACATATTTGTCTACTGAAATTAAATTACCTAATTACTAAGTGTCATAGAACTGAGGTTTATGAAAAAAAGTAGCAATGATTCAACAACGCATTCACACTAAATTCAGTGTTTGATTGTTCTTGTCTTCGGTCAGATTCTTCCATTACACTCATTAGATCCACACTTTGAGTATTAATTATGAGGTTTGGCCGATGAGTCGAACGAATCGTGAATCAACTCGCCTAGTCTTCAGCTAGATGGGATGCGAAAAGTTTCTGTGATTGTTTCAGGGTCTGACCCGACTTTGAAGTGACTGAATGTGACTGTAGCACATTGACCCATCTGGGGTCTTGTCTCTTGAGCGTTTCAGATCTCATGATGTTGTTTCCCATGTGTGCCAAGATCCATCAACCCTGAAGTACGTTCCAGCTGCCCAACTACACGACCAGAACTTTCAGCTTCCTCCTGAAATGCTGCGATCCGAATGCGAACGATGACGTGGTAGGTGAAGATACCTGAGAGATTTTGTGAGACAAAATACTTCAAAGACCGAAATATGAACCATTTCAAAAACGTTCAAACACCATGGGTGGATGATCTTGATGCGGGATTATGATTGTATTGTTTGGTTTCTTAGGCATGATGTCTGCGACAATCCATGAGATTGGAATTTATAAAAGTTTGGAACCACGAAATTGGAATCCCAACAAAATTGAACCGTTGTCATTAGAATTCATGGTCACATTTTGGGCAGGTCAGGCGGATGGTGATCCGCATATCCATTCCCTGCGTGGCGCCCATTATACCTTGTTGTCGCAAGGGAACTTTGTGGCATGGTCATATTCCAAGGGCACCGGAGAAACCGAAGCAGAGCTCTTCGCAAGCTACGCAGGTTCACGACCCAAGCGTTGGCACTGAAGATCAAGGGATCCAAAGCAGAGATGTTAGAAATCACAGCACAGGATTGCCAGTGGCGTGCCAAGAGCTCTGGCCAATGGGTGGAGGCCGAATCAAAAGATTTTTCCGAGTCAAACTTGGAAGTTGAACCACCAATCAAGGGCCAGGGACGTCTCTACATGCACACCTCCATACTCCTGAACAAGCTGGCGAAGGTGATGACAAGGTGCAAGCCTGGTGCCCACCTCGACTTCAAGGTTGAGATGTTGCACAAACAGGACCTTCAGTACGTCGGAGGTCAGTTGGGAGCTGCGCCGGATGAGCAGAAAACCAGGATATTGTCTTCTGGCCTGACGAGATTGAAGACTGATTCGAAGTTTCAGGCGGGGCTGGGAGTGTGGTTGCATCATGTTGCATCATGTTGCATCATGTTGCATCATGTTGCATCTATGTAGGGCCAAACGGAATGAAGAGGGCCACCTAACTTGAAAAACGTTCCATCAAGACGTCATGAGTTGGACCGAGTGCAATGAGTGCAAAGTTGCAGGTCGGTGAATGGCTCAGTCTTGGAGGATCTGCGGAAGCAGCGCTGTTCCTGAAGGCCAAGACGGTGGACCATCCTCCTGGGTCTTTATCTTTGTTGTCTACTTCACCGACATGCACTGAGTCTGAGAAAGACATGGCTCACGGCATTTGTGAGAAGCATTTTGGGTCGAAGAAGACATTGGATGCCGAACTCTTCTCCGACTGCATCTATGATGTCTGCAGCGGAGGTGGAGACGAGGCTGCGGCCAGCATCGCTGATTTGCTCTCGGCATAGGAGAGAGCCAGGCACCTGAATTTGCACGCTGAGAGATGGTGCTGTCTATCGGCTGTCTGACATTGAAAAAAAGTGCGCTGCGACGCCAGACCTTGTTCAGTTCATGTCATCGGCACTTTTGGCAGATTCCACCAGTTTTGGGAGCCTAGGCAAGCGCCACGAGGATCCGCTGTGGAGCTGTGGATCCGCGAAGGTGAAGCTTCCAGGAAACCGCCAGCGGGATGTTTTGGCAGTTCTCTCTGAAAGTTTCTGAAAGATGAGGGCTGCGAATGCAATGGGCGAAACCAGTTTCAATGGTTCAACCAGAAACCCTTGGGAATTGATGTGAGTTTGCGAAGCTTTGAACTTTTTGCCCTGGACCAACTGTTCCATGAAGTGGTGATGCTCATCATTTTACATGATTTCACCACCCATGTCCATGGAATTCTCTCAAGTGTCCATGCACTTGGTCGCTTGTCAGACCTTTTGCTTTGAAGTCAGTCACTTGCACGCCCTTGCCAGTATCGATGTTGATGGTGATATACCAAGACAGGCTAAGTAACATATCCAACATGGTGTACCACATGTCATGAGGGCCTCGTTGTCGCAGGTGGCGCAACACCGGCTTCCTTCAAGCCATTGCGAAGAAACAGTCGCGGTATGTCAAGGGATAATTGCAACCTGGGGAACCCGAAATCATCCATGTAGTTAGCCATTTTGGGGTTAATCAAACATCCTTTTCGGTTTGATATTATTATTTAAAATCAATTTCAAGTTCCCTCTTGATTTTCATGCCAATCCATTGCTATTTGAAATCGCTTGTAGATAGTTGTTGATCAATCATTCACAACACGGACAGGGTTTTGCTGAGTGATGCCATGGGGTGAAAGGAAACCATGGAGGAAGTACATGATGGTAATGAAGGATGGGATAACACCATAGAACTTTAAATCCGGGATGGGGTCATGCCATGTCATGCCGCAAATTATTCATCGGATGATGAGGATGGGATAACACCATCTTTTGACCCAATCCTGTGATCAGACATGGGGTGATTCCAGAAATTGTTGGTGATCCCTTGATGTTGAGCAACACTGGATGGCAACATCTGAAGGTGGCGGTTGTTGACATATTTTTGAAAATTCTGTCTTGAGCGAAATAGCTCAGCTCTACTTTGAAGTCTTTGAATGTAGAGAAAACCGCTGTTGATCGCCAGCTGTTGAGGAGTTGGAGAAATTCGCTGATTTATTGGAAATTCTGCTTCAGTCCTGCGATTGATTCAAGCAAAAAGAACTCTTCCCAGCTTGTTCGGATGGGAAAATCCTCCTGCTGAGATAGTTGCAGGTGAATATGCGCGACAATGGACCGCATCTGGAGTTTTCTCAGCTTTAAATTTCATCCATGGTCAATGGTCCATCCTTATAAGCACTAACCCAACGGTGCATTATAGATCATTGTAGTGCTTTGCACTCTTTCGCAATCATTGTGATGATAAGCGTGTCGTTTTCTATAACATTTACTGTTAATAGCGTATATCAAATACTAATAGAGTATAATGGCTATGCTTTTGTAGCTCACATTTTCTTGAGAAAATCTCGCCCCAATCGCAGGTGCCGGTCACGGGCTATCGCATTTATGTGGGTGGAGTGGACGTTGCCTACACGCTGGGAGTCCTAGGACACCCCAGAGATAGAAATAGAACAAGTTCAATTTACCAAGCTTTTTTGGATTGGATGCTATGAGAAACATTTATATTTTTTTGGGGGATGATATAAGTTGATCGTTTGATTGCCAGCCAGAAAGGATACATAGGATGTGGAGATTTTACATGACACCAACATCACATCCACTTGGGAACAATGAGAAATCTGAAGAAAAATGTACTTGACATATCTTGACATAGAGATTTCAGAATGAAATCATGACATCATATGACATCATATGACATCTTATAGCTCTTGTGACCTTTGGGATATGGGCCCATTGGGGCCCAAAGACCGAGGTCTTGGGGAGAAACCAACAGCCTCACCACCACGCAATTGGTGGATAAGCTGTTAGCAGGAGGCCGTTAGACAACGGTGGGCCCAGTCAGTTCCCCATTAAAATGGATGGCAGGTTTTAACCAAGACATGGGGAAGATCAGTTAAACTGGATATGAATTGGTAAGCTAATATTAGATCCATGTAGATATCCATAGTTTTGCAAGATAAGTGCAAAACTGGTGATTGGTTTCAGATTATTTTTCTTGTCCATCCTTATATCCTGTATGATGAGAACCAATGACCAATGATCATAGGTGTTCACGGGGTCTCAAACTACCAGCCAGAACATATTTTGTGATATGAAGTGACATGTAGCCTCTGATTTGCTATGCAAAATCACCAGTTTCAATAGGTAACTCATGATTTTTATATATGTTTATCATCTACAAAAATGGGCCATGGCTTCCATCGCGATGTCAACCTGATGGCTTCTGAGACGGTCGATCTCTCCTGGCAACTCAGCTCGGCTCAAGGTGAGGATCAACTTTTTTGCCGGAGCATCAATGATTGACATGTATATGCAAGTCATATGTATGTATTTTGTTTATATATGAATATGATATGAATATGATATGATGATATAAATATGACACAGTGATATTCCAAAAAAAAACATACCGGGAGCTTCACCGGCACATGTCATCCTCAAACAGAGCACCGCGCTGACATGCGCCATGAAGCTCTTGTACCTTTGGCCCTTCTTGAGCCAGGACATGCCGGTGCTGGTAAAGTGTCAGTGGAAAAGTAAACAAATAGAAAATTACTTTGCTTCGTGTGATCCCCACCATGACATTTATACATTCTCTTACTGGCAAATCTTCTGGCATTCTATCTGGCAAATCTTCTGGCATTCTATCTGGCATTCTATCTGGCATATCTTCTGGCATTCTATCTGACATATCTTCTGGCATTCAATCTGGCATTCTATCTGGCATATCTTCTGGCATATCTATCTGGCATATCTTCTGGCATATTTTCTGGCATTCTATCTGGCAAATCTTCTGGCATTCTATTTGGCATATCTTCTGGCATTCTATCTGGCATATCTTCTGGCATTCTATCTGACATATCTTCTGGCATTCTATCTGGCATATCTTCTGGCATTTATTCTGACATATCTTCTGGCATTCTATCTGGACATTCTTCTGGCATATCTTCTGACATATCTTCTGGCATTATCTTTCTGGCATATCTTCTGGCATATCTATCTGGCAATCTATCGGCATATTCTTGGGCATTCTATCTGGCAAATCTTCTGGCATTCTATCTGGCATATCTTCTGGCTATTATCTGGCATTGCTATCTGGCATATCTTCTGGCATATTTGCTGACATATCTCTGGCATTCTATCTGGCATCATCTGGCATTCTATTTGGCATTCTATCTGGCATAGCTTCTGGCATATCTTCTGACATTCTTTCTGACATTCTTTCTAACTTTCTTCTGCACATTCTTTGTCCCATATCTTCCTACATGAGGTCCGGCAGGGAACACTGGGCGTGGATGGTCGTGGTTGAGGTCCGGCAGGGAACACTGGGCGGGGATGGTCGTGGTTCAGGTCCGGCAAGGCACACTGGGCGTGGATGGTCGCGGTTGAAGTCCGGCAGGGAACACTGGGCACGAATACTCGCGGTTGAGGTCCGGCAGGGAACACTGGGCGGGGATGGTCGTGGTTCAGGTCCGGCAGGGCACACTGGGCGTGGATGGTCGCGGTTGAAGTCCGGCAGGGAGCAGGAGGAGAGGAGACGAGGAGAGGAGACGAGGAGAGGAGAGGAGAAGAGAGGAGAGGAGGAGGAGAAGGAGGACGAGAAGGAGGACGAGAAGGAGGAGGACGAGGAGGAAGCAACTGACATAAAATCTAACAACCCTCACCTGACAGGTGGGGAAAAAACAGTAGGAATTTTTGAAACATCTCATCAAATCCCACAAATATCATGGGAGTATAATTGATTAAAATCCTATGACATTCCATCAGATCCCACGAGGAGTATAATCATGTCAATGAAACTATGATTATCCTACTATCACGTGATATCCAAAAGAGACAGGCGTCCGTTGGTCGTTTCCACCAGGCAAAAACCTCAACCAACTGGGACTATGCGCGGCAGGTCAGATGCTCAGTGTGCAACCTTTGTGCTACCCGTTTTCAGTGAGACTCGGTGCCACCCCAGGATGTTCCATGACCTTTTTAGTCATTGGTTCCGTCATCTTCCATGGTTTTCCATGGTTTTCCACGGTTTTCCACGGTTTTCCATGGTTTTCCATGATTTTTCATGGTATTCCATGATTTTTTCATGATTTGTTTCATGATTTTCCATGGTTTAAACCATGCCATGTTTTTTTATTCCTCATTGGTCACGTTGCCCACTGGCCTGGTCGCCGCCGAGGGAGATTCCTGGGGTGATCTTTGTCAGGGACACTTCCAGTCGCCCATCGATATCGAGCCGAAGAATGCTCGGCCCAGCAGGGGAGCTCGGCCCGAGCTTGGCCCAGGGATGATTGGGTAAAACTGGGAAGGTAACGGCCCTTGGTTTGGCATATTTGTTTATATATCTTTAGTAGACCATGGTATGATATAATCTGATATAATAGGTTTACCAAGCAAAGCAACATCCCACTTACTTGAATTTTGAATGTTGTGAGTTATGATATTCTTGAAACTACTCTACAGGGATTGAACAGATAGAGATTTTGTGAAACGTTGGATCAAATTGGAAATGGATCATTGGATGCTGATGGCCAAGGTGATTTACAGATTCGACTCAACTATTCGCCATGGCGAATACAGGACTGCCGGCGATCTTAGGTCATTGGCGATGGTCAATGACCTGAGTTTTCATTGGAGATTAAATCCAATGATACCATCTGGTTATTTGTTACATAGCCATGGAAAATCACCATGCTATTAATAGGTAAACCATCTATTTCTACGGGCGGTTTTCCATGGCAATGTTAAATATCCAGAGGGTAGATCATAAATCAATATAAATCAAATGATGGTTTCAAACCTGTTGAATTTTCCAACCTGAGATCAGTGAGATAGGATTTCCAAGTGCCTCATCTCAGATTTTGAGACCACCAATGGTCAGCCGATGGTCCCAGGACGTGAAAGAGGGTGGCATTGAAGATGGGGTGCCCCGCATCCGCTTCAAGGAAGGACGATCGCCTGGGAAGGCCATCAGCTATCAACTGAGATCAGTTGACCCAATTGTGAAATGATTTGACCCTATTTTGAAGGTACCCAATTTTGAAAATATGCATCAACTATGCTTTGAAGGTACCCAATTGTGAAATGATTTGACCCTATTTGACCAAATAGGTACATGTGTTTCTCATGTGTTTTTTTCCATACAGAAGGCCTATTGTTTGTGTCGTTGTGTCATGGTGGGGTCCCCCGTCAAGTCCCCCGTCAAGGTGGATCATGTTGGGCTCGCCAGGTGCAGGTGGGAAGCGGCTACCACGACTTTGATGAGTACTTCCTCTCTGCCATCGAGGCGCAGCGGAAAACAGTGCCACCCATAGCTGGTGAATTGAGCTTCAAAAAAATCATGACAAATCTGCTCACCCATTTTTTTGAGAGGCTCTTAATCTGATTCCTGGGTTTATAAATCCATTAAAAAATCTTGGGTTTATCAGTTTATCATGATAAACCTGCCAAAATCAGGAGTTCCCCAAGGAACTTCGCAGCCAGGTGCATGCGCCCAGTGAACACACGCTGCGACAAGCGTCCTGGGCCATGGAAGTGCAGTTTTGGCACGTGCGGAGCTGAGAAAAACGGGTGATTTAACCATGGAAAATTGTGTTTTTTTGGGATATGAATGGGAATATAATGGGATATAGATATAGCATGATATAGTTTCCAAGATTTTGGACTGCTGGAAAATCTAGTCTTGGATGATTTTTGGACCAGTTGATACATTGGGGAATATCGTCAGAAACATTTGGGAATTTGGAAGATCTGACATTCGGCCAAACAAGAATGGACGGAAAGTGGATGATTGTTTCGAAATGTTATCTTTGCTGAAGCATTTGAGAGTCATTACTGAGAATGATCTGATCATGTCACGGCCTAATCCCGCCGTTTGAATTGGAGGGGAAAAATCATTTTCAGTCGCAGATGATCTCACCCCTTTGGGCGTTTTTCTCCACGAATCAACCAGGGTCCCCGCGGCTCCCTGAGGAGCCGCTGCCTCTGGGGCGAACGGACGACCTGCTGCAGTACACGGAGGAGATCTGGCAGGACCTGGATGATGCCTCCAGCAGAGTCGCAGCTCTCCATCGTGCGGAGGACTGGGAGGGGTGCTGGAACTGGATGAATTCAGACATAGATTGAGCTATAGATATAGATAGATATAGAATTTCATGGAATTTCTGGATAGATAATGCATGGCTATAAAATGCTATAAATAAATATGATATGATGTCAAGGCTGTTTTGTTGTTTGTCCAGGCGTCACTGCGCAATCAGTTGGACGGCCACACCTCGCCCGCATGGAGCGATCACGTGGGAGGTGCAGATGGCTCTGTTTTGCTTGTGCAAAAAAGGGTACCCTATGGTAAACTAACATAGCGAACTGGAAAATCACCATTTTTAATGGGAAAATCCACTATATATGGTCATTTTCAATAGCTATGTTAAATTACCAGAGGGTACCCTATGGTACCCTGTTGATGTGTTATTCCCCATTTTCGTTTTTCTTTGAAATGGACATAAAAAATTGGGAGGGAAATCGCCATTTTTGGACGGGCTCTAACGATGGTGACGGCCTTGACCACAGTATTGGGCATATCATCTTTATCATTTGTTTGTTTAAACCACTTAAACATAGGGAGACCAGACGTAGGTGTCAATTCCTCCCACAAGAGTTACACCATTCGCGGATGGGGAATCCAAGTTTAGGGGATGTAATGTGATAGGGGTAGCTTGGCGCGGTGCCCAAACATGACGTGATCTACCATTATCTACCATTACATCCCATAAAGATCCCATTATTTGTCGAGCAGTGACCAGCACCTTGGAAATACACACAAGAAATGGTTGTCCACAGCTGGATCTGTCAATATGTTCTATCAACGAATCAGTCACTCAATGGATTGGTTTGAGGGAAATTGTACAGAACACCCCCCCATATTTCATGGGAAAATCCATGGTTTCCTGTTTTCCCTTGAAGAAATCCATCGAATGACACGGATTTGCCATTGGGTTCATGTTCATTCCACCATCACTATCCAGAGATCTTCGGGGCAGCACCGTCTGCCGTGCCAGGATATTGGAGCTCAAAGCAAGCTCTAGATTGGGTGGATGCTGCCAAGGGAGACGTCTTTGCTGCACCTGGGACGCTGATTTGGATGGCACAGATGTAACCTCTGAAGGTGAACTCCATGCCCTCAGCTACGATTGGGGATGGTTTATACAAGCCATTTATGGTAATTTGGGGGATGGTTTTTGGCGGTTTACCACACTAAACCATGAACTCAAATCACCAAACATGGGTGGTCCGGGGAAGAAAAATCGACCCATACCCTGTTTCTTGACAAAAGCGAGGTGCCCAAGAGGGATTTTTGCTGCGGGGCCCATGGCCCATTTGATTGAGGTCACATCGCTTTTGAAGCAGGATGCGAAGGCTGCGTGAGATTTTCTTGAGGGCCACGGGGCAAGGATGGTCAACGTGGCCTAAGAATGCCTCAGGGTTTCTACCCTTTTGAGTAGTTAGCTGTTTTGGTCCATATTTTGGGATATCTAGGTATCTATCTTCGGGATTCTTTGAGCCATAACTCTTAAGTGAAGTTGTTGATGATGCAGTTGGGCATGGATCATAGATTCAATAGATGAACCATTGATGAACCATCAGTATTTGATTCTTGGGCTTCCTCATCTCTTGTGTTTTGCCAGTGACGTCAGGTCGTCCTGAACCATGCCGACAAGTTGCAGAACGAGGCCCAGAGATGGGCATCTGCAGAGATATTTTGCTGTTGGGTTTCTACCAATTCTGTTTGATGATATTAGCTGATGTTACTTGTTAGTACCCCCATGATCCACATTGTATCTACCAGATATCAGAATATATCATAGATTTTCATAGTATAGTTCCTATAGTATCAACTTGGTTCTATGTTGGTCATATTTCTGGCTTATTTGTTGAATTTCCATGGTACCTCCCACTGCAGGTGAGACAAGTGGTGGAGGCCCAGAATCGGAAGTATGCTGGACATCGTGTGGTGGGAGCCTCACAGTGTCGTTTTTATCAGCATTAAACATGGGGATACAATTGGGATAGTTTCATAGGAGGTTAAGGTTGACCGGTTAACCATCATGAAGCATGGGCAGATTTTGTGAAGATATATAATGTCATGAAGCAAAGATATGTGGATCGAAACTTCTGTGGAACTCCATCCAGATCATCCAGTGACCATCCGAAGGAATTTGAGCCCGAGGTTCTTTCCATGTTCGTTCTGCGGGCCTCCCCAGTCTTCTTGGGAGAAATGAACGGCACGGCAACGGCTCTGGTGAGGTGCGCCACGTGCCAATTGGGAGGGATCCAAGGGCTGATCCAAGGGCTGATCCAACCCATCCTTGGGATCCCAATGAACGGCTTCAATTGCCCTGGAAGGTGGCTTCATAAAGCTTTGGCCCTGTCCAAAGCCAAGGTGTGGAAAGTGGCCGGGAAATTTGGGGGGTGAAACAATGGTGGATCATCGCATCACCCCAGCCATCTGCTGGCCAGCCATGGAGAGTTGCCCCAACGACAACTGCAAAACGTCACGCGAGTCCCCATCACAACGATCCCAATGGAGCAATCCATCCCCAGTCGGATGAAACAGCCCCCATTCACCATGGGATTTCTATGGATTTCTATGGGATTTCTATGGATTTCCCCTGCATTCACCATGGGTTTCACCATGGAACCCCTTGGATTCCGCTCTAAGTTACCCAGGATTCGGCCCCCTTGGAGCTGAGAGCGGTGCTCGGAGGGCAGAATGACAAGCTCTACAGTGTCATGGCTGCAGGGGAGGAGCTCTCAGAGTTGAGCCCAACGTTTAGGGGGTTTAGGGGAATTTACATGGATGATTTATCATGATTTATCCTCAATGTCTGGCTATTTATACTGGGAAAACTTTGGTTTCCCAATTTGGATTTTCAAATGTTTTCCCAATTTTTCCCCATCAATTTTCACCCTTCAATGTTTACCCAAATAATGATCTAATGTTCATGTCCAACCCCAGATCTTGGGTTCACAATTTTTGTGGTTCAGCCATGGTGAATTAGCCCGCAGGCCTGGCCCAAGCCAAAAACTGAGATATCCTCTATGTGTTTGTCATGGGAATTGCCATTTTCAACAGGTAAATCATCACTAAACAGGGCCATGGCTTCCAAGATTTTCCACTTCGTAAACCATACCAAGTTACCAGAGGGTAGAGTTCTGAACCAGCTGTGAAACAACATGGTGCTGGACAATGAGACTTTCTTTTTTTGCTCCGTGCTTTGACAGCCAGCTGCTGAGCAGGGTGCTGAATTCTCAGCACCGTGCTGTAGCAGCTGGTGGGTTGATAGGCATGGTGATGCACTGCATTGGCTGAAGCTGAAAATTGCTGGGTGCAGAAATTTTCGATCGCACTTCCGATTTTGGACTTCAATGAAGATGGGGACCAGCAACCAGTGAGGCAGAAAGTGATGAATTCCACGTTGGTGATGTGTCTTCAGTGCGAGTCATCAGCTGATTGCGTCCGCAATGTGCTTATGACAATCAAAACCATGGAGGAGTGATGTTCTGAACCATTACTTTCTTGACGTTTTTGTGGTGCCCTATTCTGCGTCAAACCGAGATGTTGTGTTCAGAAAAAGTTTCAGCCATGGACCGGGAGTCCATTCTCCGGAAATGCAGCCAAAGCACAGTGCTGGACATGACTTTCTTTTTCCGCTCCGTGCTTCGACAGCCAGCTGCTGAGCAGGGTGCTGAATTCTCGGCACCGTGCTGTAGCAGCTGGTGGGTTGATAGGCATGGTGATGCACTGCATTGGCTGAAGCTGAAAATTGCTGGGTGCAGAAATTTTCGATCGCACTTCCGATTTTGGACTTCAATGAAGATGGGGACCAGCAACCAGTGAGGCAGAAAGTGATGAATTCCACGTTGGTGATGTGTCTTCAGTGCGAGTCATCAGCTGATTGCGTCCGCAATGTGCTTATGACAATCAAAACCATGGAGGAAATGATGTTCTGAACCATTACTTTCTTGACGTTTTTGTGGTGCCCTATTCTGCGTCAAACCCAGATGTTGTGTTCAGAAAAAGTTTCAGCCATGGACCGGGAGTCCATTCTCCGGAAATGCAGCCAAAGCACAGTGCTGGACATGACTTTGTTTTTCCGCTCCGTGCTTCGACAGCCAGCTGCTGAGCAGGGTGCTGAATTCTCGGCACCGTGCTGTAGCAGCTGGTGGGTTGATAGGCATGGTGATGCACTGCATTGGCTGAAGCTGAAAATTGCTGGGTGCAGAAATTTTCGATCGCACTTCCGATTTTGGACTTCAATGAAGATGGGGACCAGCAACCAGTGAGGCAGAAAGTGATGAATTCCACGTTGGTGATGTGTCTTCAGTGCGAGTCATCAGCTGATTGCGTCCGCAATGTGCTTATGACAATCAAAACCATGGAGGAAATGATGTTCTGAACCATTACTTTCTTGACGTTTTTGTGGTGCCCGATTCTGCGTCAAACCGAGATGTTGTGTTCAGAAAAAGTTTCAGCCATGGACCGGGAGTCCATTCTCCGGAAATGCAGCCAAAGCACAGTGCTGGACATGACTTTCTTTTTCCGCTCTGTGCTTCGACAGCCAGCTGCTGAGCAGGGTGCTGAATTCTCGGCACCGTGCTGTAGCAGCTGGTGGGTTGATAGGCATGGTGATGCACTGCATTGGCTGAAGCTGAAAATTGCTGGGTGCAGAAATTTTCGATCGCACTTCCAGTTTTGGACTTCAATGAAGATGGGGACCAGCAACCAGTGAGGCAGAAAGTGATGAATTCCACGTTGGTGATGTGTCTTCAGTGCGAGTCATCAGCTGATTGCGTCCGCAATGTGCTTATGACAATCAAAACCATGGAGGAAATGATGTTCTGAACCATTACTTTCTTGACGTTTTTTTTTGGTGCCCTATTCTGAGTCAAACCCAGATGTTGGGTTCAGAAAAAGTTTCAGCCATGGACCTGCAGTCCATTCTCCGGAAATGCAGCCAAAGCACAGTGCTGGACATGACTTTCTTTTTCCACTCTGTGCTTGGACAGGTAGTTGATGGCATGGGGCCGAATGGGATTTTTTGTGCATTTCTGAGAGGACATGAGTGACATATATAAGCATTTTGCTGGCAACATTGTGCGGGTTCAAAAAGGAGTGTCCAAAAAATGAGGTATAGTCCGGTATAGCACGAAAAAGGTCGCCGGAAGATCAACCTTTTTCGGCGTGTGTTCACAAGGAGGCGCGTGCCAGAAATGTCACGTATTTCACTGAGGTTATGAGGGCAGTGTGCCTCGACCTCCTTGTACGCCCAACGTCAGGTGGTTTGTGCTAGGCTGGCGTTGCGGCGCAACGCGGAGTGCTTGCTGTGGATGGAGGGAACGCCACACTTTGGGAGGGACAGACCCAAAAATCATCAAACATCATCAAAAATCATCAACATTCCATAATCTTGATGAGTTTAATGATGATTTTGCTCAATTTGACTTGACTTTCTTGGTGAAATATCCATGCCTGGCAGGTGAACCGCAGCCTGCTGACATCAAACAGCCTGCAGCTTAGCCCGGCTTGTTCAGCCAGCACCGATTGGTTGCTGGGATGGTTTATGGCCTTACCAGATCAGCCAGGATCAGCCCATTTGTAAAGGAAACTGAACCAAATGTGATGAGACAAGATCCTGAAATTCTAAAACTACTCATTCAAAGCAGATGTTCCACAGGTCTCAGCTCTGTTTTTGTCTTTACGATTCTTGCGTTTCCCCAAAATCCTCGAACTCTGTGTCGGAGAATTCCCATGCTTGAAACACCCCAACTTCCAGTATCTATCGCAAGTCCAATTTGAGAAGATTCTGCTAAACATCTGGCTGTTGAGGTCTACATTTTTTTTGGGCAAACTACTCTGGAGTTGTCTCAGAATGAGGTACACCGCAAAATTAATCATGCATTCCCAACGTTCGATGGACGTAAATTAGAGGGCATCCCTCCATGTTTGTTGTTTTATAATTACCCCAAATTATTGCATTTCTTGTAGTATTGATGACACGCCCCAAGAATGCAACAAATACCCTACAAATGTCGTTTAAACATTCAAAACCCAACACGAGTAGGTCTTAAAATAGACATCCGACGGATATCCATCTCCCGTTGTCTCAGACTTCCCGAGGTTGTCCGTGCTTTTAGAGGAGACACAGTTGGCCAACTCTGTTCATGGTAACGCTAGACAGGTTGGGGGCCTGGGTCAACCTTTGTTGAAACTAGCGCATGACCGGATGTTTTGCTGTCACGTGAGAAACACACATACGCTAATTCGATCAATTAATTAACCATGTTTTTTTCAAAAAAACGAAGGTGTGTGCTGTGGAGTATAAAAAAACTGGAGCAAAACAGGCCGCTTTTTTGAATTGATGGTGAAATGGACCAGACAACCATACTTCTCTATCCTGTCCGATCTTGCAAAGAGGAAGGTTGGAACAGAAGCCTCTTCCCCGCGAAAGAAAAAATGATATCGGATAAGCCAATGCTGATTTGTTGTTTCATTCATATGTTGATTCCATGTCCATCCCTGTCAGATGCCGACCGCCAGGTTCAGCCCTTTGGTCCTTCAAGGAGGCTGATGGATACATTCGGCGAAAATTGATGGAAAACTGGATGATGGTAGGTGCTTTGATGAATGACTCTGAATATAGAACAATGGGTCCAACATGATCAAAAGATGGAACACAAATTTCAATTCATATCCATATACAACTATGGTTCATATATGTTCATATCATATCCACATATCATATCCAATGATGGATCCCATCTGAACACTCATCAACTCACTACGCATGCCATGGCATGCTCCCAGTCACCTGCCAGCGTGCGAGGCTTCACTCTGTGGCGATGCAGTGGGAGGCAAGTTCCGAAAAAATCCGATGTCAAGGTCTTGGACTCCAAAACAACATAGTGTAATTCTAACGTCTTTGGAATTGATATGAATTGATTGAACATAACATATTTTTAGGTTGGAACTGTTGGAACTCATCATAACTCATCCAGTTGTGGTATGTTGGTCCATTTATGAATCCATTTGGATTTTTTTCGGAGGGGATCATCTTCCGCAAGTCCAACGGGGGTGAGGCGTTTGAAGCTCCAGTGATCCCGCAGCAAGAGACGTTGTCTCCTGAGAGGCCCTAGCTGAGTAGCTGCTGATTTTCACACATGGAGCAAGTTACCCTCTGGTTATTTAACATAGCCATGGAGAATCCCCATTTTTAATAGGTAAACTATCTATAAATGGGCCATTCTCCATGGCTATGTTAAATAACCAGAGGGTAGATCAACTGAACAAGTCTTGGAGCCTAGCAATGATAATGATATACAATGATAACAGATGATAACAGTAATTAGCGATGATTATGACTTGTCGTAATGATATGATATTTCACAATCTCATAGTAATTTGCCGAGGAAACCTGGAGATGGAAATTGAGCAATTTTGGTGCTTGGAACCGGTCACTCTACGACTCCCGTCGCTTTCCTGTGCGCCAACTCCAATAGTTCCATAAACCAAAAGCCCCAAAAATCAATCCCCCCCAAAAAATATAAGCTTGTGGATGATGGATACTTTTCACTGGATGATGGATGATAGCCAACCATTGTTAGTTTCCCAATGGCTGGTGCTTCTTTTAACTGTTCCCATCCCAAACCACTCCAAGATCCGGTTGGATCTGGCGTAGGCAGAAGATGATCGTAATCGAGCGATACTGCAAGGCCGGGGCTGCGCGGGCTGCGCCAGATCCCATGTGACTTGGGGAATCGAAGTTGTTCGCAGAGCCTTATAGCAATCCTCCAAAAGATGTAAGTGTAAAAAACTTACGATCATAATAGTGAATTCTACAGGTTACAATGACCATCAATTATGATCTGGTTGCTGGTTTCAAACATTGTTTATGTTCCATGATATATGGGATAATCCTTCCCATTTACTTTCATATTTTTCAAGATGGTTATTGCACCACCAACCAGTGATTGTTTCAAGAAGCTGTCGGATGGCACCACTCCATCTATGACCAAATTGCACATGCACCGAGAAAGTTTGTAATTTGTCTTAGCGTCAGAGACCCATCGAGCGTCAAGTGGGCCATCTACTGGTATCATTTAGCTATCCATCTGCTGTCAATGCTCTCTTTTGGCATTTCTTTTAGCTGGGCATATGTGGTTTGTGAAAATTAGGCACCCAAAAATCTGGTGAGAAAAGAATTCTCCAATTTGAATGACAACAGATTGGGCGAATTTTCCCCTATGGTTGGACAAACGAAGAGAATGTTTTGACACTTAAGATGGGTTTGAATCAGTACAATCCCAAGTTCTTCAGGGTTCAATGGGTTCCATCCCTATTCTCATGATGGTTGAAACCTCATTGATGGGCCAAATCCCAATTTCTTTACTGTTGACCCCCCAGTGTCTTGTGACATGAGCAGGTTTTCGTCCTTTGCTCCATCTTCTTAATCTGCACGCCGTTGGGGGCACCCAGGGGAGATGAGGGTAGACCTTACAAGTGGCCATGGGGAACATCATGAAAATCAATCCATTCGAAGTGGGTCAGAGAATTTTGGATGGATATGGATGGATAGATGAATAGCCTGCAAGAGGTGTGACTCCGGAGATGCGCCAAGGTTAGTCTTCAGGATGCATAAGAGTTGTTCATCGGAGGAAGAGGAGGCTGAGCTGCCGACCAGGGATGTGGCCGAAATTCCCATTGAATTGATGAAGTTTCCCATTGATTTTCCCTTGGAAGTCCTAACAAAGCCTGAAAAATGTTGCCTAGAAGATGACTTATCTATTGTTATCTATAGTATATATAATATAAATATATAGTTATCTATTGGATCTATTATTAACACATATCAACATAATCATTTTTTTGCGGTGCTCATCCAGTTTCATCTTAGATTTTAGGCTTTCCCAGCACTCCGCCACGGGTCAGGAAGACGAGGGGGCGATGGCAGCATTGAATCTCCAGGCAGCGATGATTTATTCGTGGCTTCAATGTGGTGAACATGTGATATATGACTCCAATCCACTAAACTATCTTATATGGAGTATATATCTTCTTAGTGGATTGGATGAGAGTCATGATATCTTATCTATACTATATTTTTTGTGGCTAATGATATGATATGTTCATGTCATATATCATATCAGTTACTAACTAACCTGCCTGATTATGGCTTATATTAGACTTATAAAAGTGGCTAACTATGGTTCATCATCCCATCCACGATTTGATAAATGTGATCTGGCCAGCCATTTGTGGTTCCATTGGTAACCCATTCTTGAGCCAGAATCCAATCATCAAAGATCACTCAGAACTCTGAAAGGGTCTAGATGAAACATATTAAAGTGTGATCTACAGCAAACATTTAAGCCAAGAATGAGAGGTTCTTGTTAATACTATAAACATATATAGAATCATATTGATATTATTCTACTACAAACATCATTAATTTGGATTATTACTATTATTTGACTATTTTTTCCTGATTGTTGGCATGTATTTATTGAATGTGTTTTACCTTTCTCCTGTGGTGTCACCAAAACATTATGTCATGGCCTTTTTCGAGCGCTTCACAGCTCGCCAAGGCAACTCCAAAGAGGCGCTGAACGACCCTGTTTTTCCTGGATGAGCTGTTTGAAATTGGATAGAAGAATAGAAAACTGGTTGGTGGTTTGGAACATTTTTATTTTTCCATACATTGGGGACAATGATCCCAACTGACGAACTCATATTTTTCAGAGGAGTAGGTATACCACCAACCAGGTAATTAATATACCATCATTAACCACCATTAATAACCTCCATTAATTAATCACCATTAATCACCATTAATCACCATTAACCACCATTAATCACCATTTGCTATGATTTGGTGTTTTTTGGAAATTCATGAGATTCATGGTGTGTCGACCAGATTCTGCACCACCAGATACCATACCACTCCACTTTCGGATGTTGCGCCAGTCGTGTGGACGTCGCCGAGACGATACAGGCGATCGTAGGGATCCACAGGATTATCAACCAATATCCTGTTAACCATCCGATTTAATTGGTTAATAAATGTTAATAACTATCCTTGGTTGATGACTATCAGATACTATCAGATACTAATATTGGTGATAACTACAGTGATAACTACCTGTTGTTTTTTTTGGCCTAAGTCCCAGTTCATTCTCCTACCAATTTATAATATGTGGATAGTCGTAGCAAGTAATTTCAATCTATTGTGGGGTGGGGTAATCCCCCAATTGATAGTCAGGATTTATGAATTCATGCTAATGATGGTAGTGGGATCATCATCCGTGAACTGGGAATGCCTATGACGTAATCCACCCAGTACTTTTCGGAATGTCAGGTGGATTTTAAGATATCATCATTGGATCATCATTTCTCCACATGGCCGTTCGTTTCTTTGGTGGTACCGATCACTATGATCACTTCCCCGGGATTGAAATGTTCAGACTCTTAATGAACAAATCATCCACTTCTAGATGATTCTTCGAAAATCACCCATTGGTGAGCATTTGATGGTGAATTAACCGTTTGATCAATTGTTTCTATAGGCAGTAAGTGTGGGTTTTGTTTGAACCATTAAATAAGGGTGTGAACGTGTGAACCATGTGATAAATGGGTTTTAACCACAAAAAGTTGTTGTTCACAAAGAAATCTGGCCTTTCACCGCTGAAGATGGGGATATCGTTGATGTTTTTTCGATCACAGCTGGCCAGGCAGCCTCAGATCAGAGAGACCTGATGGTGGAAAGGGAGAAAACCGCCTGACGAAAGTTCGGTGTGGGTGAGGGTTGCCACTCAGGATCACTCAGATGAGGGGCACATCCAGAGATTGATCAACTTTCATGACCAGATTTTGTTGTCAAGTTTTGGATCAGAATGAACCACGAGGAGCTTGACCTTGAAAGAGAAAGGGAGAACCTGGAGAACCTGCACCACCCATGATCGATCCGCGAAACTGTGATCGGCCATGTTTCTCTGTGGCGTAAGATCCGCGGTCCGATCCGCGTACGCGTTTGCGGAGGGTGGAAAAGTGGCGAGTGGTTTCTCCCCAAAATTTTCAAAACAGCCAGAAGCCAGGGGAAAGTCGTAGGATTATCAGCCTCCTTCAGAAGACTTGAATACCAAATGCAACTGTAGGAAAAACCTTGGCAAGATGTCACATGATGTCACTGATGAACACCTTTGAGCTATAGGAAAGTTTTACCTGCAGTTGATTTGCAAACAGCTGTCAACATGAAAGCTATGAAACCCAGCATTGATTGCAGTGCAGGCTTCAGTTGTTTCATGCCGAACATGGCCAGGACTCACAAAAAATCAGAGTATCAGAAGCTTTGAAGGTGAAGTCGATCCATAGACCACCAGGGATCTGACAATCTAGATTTGAAAATCATTGATTAAAATTTAAATCATAAAACCAAAATTCTCGAAATACGTTCGCCATTCTTTCTATCGACTTACATAAAAAAAAAAACAATCACAAAACCCTATCACCTGCCTGAGATTGGATCATCATCCCAACTATTGGGGAAAATAAATTTCATGTTCCAAACCACCAACCATGGTTTTTTTCGCTGGAACCTCTCAAGCCCAGTCCCATGTTCTCAGTGCAGGCAGCTATTGCTTCAAGGTGGCCGCCCTGAACTACGTCACCGAGAGCAACGCCTTGGAGGATCAACAGCTACTCAGCGATGATCCACTGGATCCAAATGATGGCATAAAGTTCGATAATTGCTGTAGTCTATGTCTATAACATGGTATAACATTGTATAAATCTCATTTATACATATGTCATATATATATATACATAATATGTATATAAGTATGTTAATATGACATAGTGTTGTAATATTGATATGTAATAACATAGTGTGTATATGATATTAGGTGTCCAAACATAGCTATGGTGTAGAAAAAATGTGTTTGTTCCTTGGTGAAACAGGGGTTCTGGGTGCCCCAAATATTTTCAGACGAGCCCAAATCATCTTGAGACAGATAGGGTTCAGCCAAAAATCAAGATATTCCTTGAGAGATACGATTTTTGTCCATTTTTTACCACGAAAACATAGTAAACCACCATCAATCCCAGAGGAATCCCTTCCTGTACAGCTTCGTTCAACGATGGCGCCATTGAGGCCCCGGCTGAGCGATGCGGTGTGTGGTCATGCAGCCCAAGCACCAGATCCACCAGGTGTGTGATGGTGTTCAGACGCTGTTGCCAAAGTGATGTGGAATTTCTTGTAGTCACTTGAAGGTGAAGATCACTGATTTGAAACCGATCTTTGCGGCCAAACAATTGATTTCATGGGTTTTTTTTTCAAGATCTCCCCATTTCAAGAGGCGCAGCCCTGCCTAGGTGCCATCTACTTTGCATACCCAGCCATCGGAGACATCCAGGCGTCTGAACGAAAGGTCGATGCTTCGTGGATGATTTGTTGATCACCTGCGTGTGGATCTGGCAAGATTCAAGGGACCTGTTTTGCTTTAAATATCCCTGATATTGCTATGAAACTTAGTAGATGTGAATAGTTCTTATATGTTCTTATATTTCTTAATGGTCATTACTACATTTTTAATATTATGATTGCTATGAACAATATGGTCATTAATATTTTTATGGTTGGGTTATTCAGCAATTTGTTAGTTTGATTCACACACCGGTCTGTTCATCGACTTGTCCGATATGATTTTGTTGGTGAAACTGTGAGCTAGGCATCATCAACCCCCCTGAGAGAGCCATGCAATATCCATGACTTTCCATAGATATCCCACGTAACGATATCCATAGATATTCATATAGATATTAACATGAATATCCAACCATCCAAACATCATGATCTATATCCACAAATAACATAATCCAATATCCAATCATAGATGTCAAAGATATCCAATCATCCGATCATTATCCCGTACATAGATTATTGGATATATCCATAGATTATATCAGTATCATCTATGGATATTATATGATATATCCATAGATTATACTGATATAATGATGATATATCCAATAATCTATGTCATATCAAACCTCCCAGGGGATCCCCAGATATCCCAAAAAATTATTCCAGGTGGACTTCCCCCCTAGCCTGGTGAACGGTGGAGTGGCTGCAACTCAACTGCGCCAGAGAAATGGGCCGTGGTTTAAGAGATCACCAATGAACATGTGGATTTAATGGATTATGAATGACAAATCTGACGGAATATATATATATACAATCATACAAAAAATCATAAATATATAAACATAAAATCACATAATAGTATTAATATGTATAGATATAATTATTATACAGTCAAATAGCCAATTGCAATTAGACGTTTCTGGGGGTGATCACCAATCCTTTTTCCATAAGAATTTGCAAAAGCTGATGTGTGGCTGGATTTCTGAGTGTGGGATTGACCGAAAAATGGACAGGAAAGACATATCTTCAAGGTAACAGGTATGGTTTTCCTGTAGATGTTCCAAGCCATTGATCCTTAGTTCATTGGTTCATGCTTTGGGATGTCACTGATTTCGACCCAGACATGGGACGAAGACGGCCCCCAAGATGCAACCGTCTGAGGTGGACCTTTATGAAGTTTCCATGAACGAAAACAGCCAAGGATGGACGGTGGTGCCTCGGCAGATTGCTTGATTCTTATGGCGGATATCTATAGGTGATAGGTGATATTTTTAGGGAGAAACCAATGGATAGTCTGGATAGTTTTGTTGGTGACTTGTGGGATGATCTTATATGATAGTAAACTTCAGTGGATCATGAAACCTTGTGGGATTTGGATGATTGGTTCGCAATTGTTGGAAACCGAAGGGCCTGGTATCACGGCCGAAGTGGACTAAGAAGCATACATGTTTATACCATGTTTCTGCAATTTGGGTTTGTTTGGAAAAACGGTTCCCCAACTCCAAAATGTTTGGTTATCCTCTTCCCAGTAAACATTTGCCATTGGGTGCTTAGACACCTGGTTTGCCATTTCATCCATTTCATCTTAGTGGTGATATATCTCATCTGATTATTACCATTATATCCTAAGTATGATCAGTATGGTCGTTTTCTTTGAACCACACCACTTTTTTTTTTCAGATTTTCCCCTGCCATATTCCCTGTCGGAGGTGTTTCGCTGGAGCTGAAGGGATTAAACGTGGCAACTCGTGGTAATGGGAACATCATCGAAGTATTGCTGGTCCAGCGATTTTCCATCCATGTTTGATTACCAGAGATAGTATCTGTCTTTTTTTGCGGGTTCATCTTCCACACTCTAGTTGATTCTAGTTGTTTTAAATCCACCATACTCATGTGCCTGGTTGCTCCTAAGGTGGCCACTAATGCTGCCACAGACCTATCTACCCTGACCCAGGGATGCACCAAAGGCTCGTCTGCGTCAAAAGCCATGGGAAATTTTGTGGGTTATCACCCCAAAATCGCTGTGATGATAGTCGATGATAATGGATGTTCATTCCCCATTCATATCCCATTCACATGGGAAAATGATAGGTTCATTCCCCGTTCCTATGGTTGTCTATACCAGTGGTCTTCCCGGACATTGCTGTGATGAGAGCGACAAGGTGTATCCCAATCACATGATGGTCGTGGTGGCTGCCTGTTTCAGCCACGAAGAAAAGCTTAATCATCAATATCTAGCTGTTTTCAAACAATTTTCAATCAAGTTTGTTGCATATCCAGTGATGTATTTATGCCATGGTCAAGATTTGGGTCAAATACCTGTATTGGGAGATGATCATCAATTCATGAACATGTTTGGATTGTATACCCATTATGGATTATCATAGAATAATATAGAATACACAGTATCGTATACGTACTTATTTACCCATTCTATATATATATGTATATATGTATACATATATAAATATATATATATATATATTATACCCATCATCAATGCATCAACCTCCTCACAGGCAACGATGTGAAGTTCCGCATCCGCGCACGGAATGCCGTTGGATGGGGCAAGTATGGCTCCGAGGTGGGCGGTGGATCCCCCATTTTAAGACCCCCCTATGGATTACAGATGAGATATGAGATATACAACCAAGAATAGGACATTTTTTTTGGGTCTGTGAGTTTGTCCAAACAATGGGGGGATATATGGATGTGAAAATTATGATTAATCTCTTGATTGTTTTTGTCTTCCCATGAGCCAATCCATTGATTTTGGTTAATGGAAGCCACATTTCATGAGATGATCTCGATTCGGGATGCAAACCGGAGTGGTGTGGCTTGAGCATTTGGTTTAAATCTCTGCTGAGGTGACAGAATACAGAGGGATTTTGGTATACGGATTCCCATATCATATAGATGATGATGGTGTAACTAGATGAGATGCAAGCGTCCTCAGCTTCCCAAAAAACCCATAAACAATGCCTTTAGTGACCTTAAAACAATTAGCTACATATGTATATTATATAATATTATATAATATTATATATAAAACTCTATAGACATCTCTACATTTTGGTATCGAATTTGGTATCTCTGCATTTTGATATGCAATTTGGGTATCATTGGGTATGGATCTTGGTTTCCATTCACAGAGCTCTCAAGTTCTCCAGTGGTCAGGTGACCACTGTGTGTGCTTCCTATCCTGCGAAGTGGTGTCCTCAGAGTCGAAGCAAAATGGACGCTCCGTTGGTGAAAATGATGATACAAAATGGTGATATTACCACAGAATCAATCATTATTAATTGAATTGATGATATTACCACTGAAATACTGATTGAATCTGGTGATTAATGCTGATCGTGATTTATTGTGGTGATTATATTTTTTTTTATCAATGATTGTTTAATGTGATATGGCTATATAAGTTATATATTATGGTTACTATGGTGATTTATGGTGGTGATGTTTGCCAATGAAAAACAGTTATGGCCGATGGTTCTAACGGTTTTGGCGCAATCACTAGTTGTGATGGTTGTGGCCAATGACCACCATCATCATAAACATCATACCAGCATAATACCATGTTAACCACCATAATACCGTGGTTATAATGGGTGAGTTATTGATCCCAATTACCCTCCGGAAATTTAACATAGCTATTGAACATGGCCATTTATAGTGAGTTTTCCCATTAAAAATGGTGATTTTCCATAGCTATGTTAAATTACCAGAGGGTACCACCATCATCAGCATCATATCAGTTGATGTTTGGGGACAAAATCGCCAGGATGGCGGCTCCCACCCGTTCCACCTCAACGCGAACCTCCATCACAGTTGTGTTGGGGCTCCGAGCGGATGTGGATGTGTTGTTTTGAAAGGATTTTTTCACAGGCGTATGTGTAATGATATATATATATATATATGAACAAATACATATGATATGATATATAATATATATAATTATATATTATATGATATATATATAATATTGTGTATATATATATCATACATATGTAGATATTTGGACATCCAAAGAAATCTATAGATAACAGATGTTTTGCTCCATGGTTTCAAACGGGTTTCCTCAGGTGGACGCCTCCGGACAACATGGGTGCGTCCATTACCAGCTACAGGTTGTATGAGGTTCGCAGGGCCCTGAAAGCACGGCACGGTGGCACGGGACGACCAGTTTTTCTCTGGTTTCATGGGGAAAACAGGAGAGGAACTTAGAGAAACCAAAAAGGACGGAACTGGGATTTGGGACAGATTTGGTTTTTTGAAGCTAAGAATAAGGCATTGTAGTTGAGTTTTGTGACAGTGACTGCCTGACTTTTTCCGAAGCTACGCTTAAAAAGGTCTCCGAAGCCTGCCAGGCCTTGGAGAGTGGCGCTTACTATCAGATCTTCGAGGGAAACGCCTTGGCCATGGAATCCTTGAGTCTGACCACCAATTTCACGTGCGCCAGCTGGAATCCCGTGAGTCAGATCCAAATAGCTGGGATTTATAGGGGTTTCATCCACCAAAATATTGAATATGGTAGAAAATTCAATCCAATTGAATCCATCAATCCACCATGAAATAGGTCCCCAGTTGTGACTATGTTGGAAGAAATCTGTATAGATACCACATATATGATCCAATATACATGACCTATGTGTTCCATGACAACCTTGCCGCAAGGTACCACTACCAGGTGTCCGCTGTGAACGCTGCGGGTGAGGGTGAACGATCCGATTCAGTGTGGCAGCTCAAGGACGGTTCAAAGTCCACCAACACCATTGGATGATGGGAAAATCTGCAGGAAAAAACAGGGAAACCATCTTTTCTGGTGAAGATTTTCCCAACATTTTACCATATCCGTTGAAGCCAAATCATTCCCAAGATGGCTTGCTTCAGGGTGTGCCAGGCACTTCGTAGGTGGTTTGTTCACCTATGTCAAACTGGCCCCTGCATTTCCATTCATTGTTCATGTTCACCTGCTGTATGTAATTAGTAAGCTGGGCTGGATCCCATGTTGGATAGCATGGTACAACCTATACCGATGCAACCATGGTCGCATGTTATTGCACGGATACCAACTGGGATGTCCAATGACCAGGGGAGACCATGGGGGAAATTGGGTTCTTGCAGTTTGTCTGTGAGCCTCGATTGCTATTTGGAAATGGATCAAAATGAAAGACCATACAAAACAACTTGTTTGCATTTTTTTGCTAATGTTTGGGATTTTGCACCAATTTTCTTGGACACAAAAAAACATGACCCATCTCAAGCAGTGTTCGACTTGGAGGTTGATGCCTGGCTCTTACCCCATGTTAGGTTGCCATGGCTCTCATGGCATGTTTGTTGCTGATTAAATCACACTAAATCCCTCAAAACTTATGGGATTCTGATGGATCTTGACCTGTTTCCACATAGCCAACAAAAAGGGTTGGTCATCTCCCTCAAAAGCCGGTATTTCAACACAACATCCATATAAAATCCATAAAAGATCCATATCAAGTCCCCCCAAAATCCCTAGAATTCCCAGCTTTTTTGACCCAGTGAGCCACATGACTTAACCATTGTCATCTCGGTCTCCTAGGCATCGATGCTCTGTGCCGGGCAAGCCCATAAGCCCACCGCAGTCACCTTTGCAGACAACTCGCGTGCGCCCGAAGGTTACAACGGTGACAGCTGCAGCACTGGGATTTTTAGTGGTGGATAGAATCATTCGACCAACAAGGATCAACAAGGAATCACCTGAACCGACTAGGGAAATGGATGGAAATGGGTTTGTGTGAAAATAGGATAGCCCTCACATTATGTGGTTTATTCCACTTTCTCTGTTAAAATCGCCGTTTGGGGAGGTATACACACAAAGAAAAACCATGACAAACCCAAGTGTTTCAGAAATGGTGAATTGAACCCACAAAGATGACGTATACAACCAACCACTTCGTGCGGATATCATGGGAATAGATGTATTGATTTGGGTATGTCCAAAAATCGGCCATTTGAATGGGGAAACTTATGAGAAACCACCGGGTTTTGGGGGCACCCCCCCATCTATTGGGGCGTCAACTGAGGTACTGAAACGGTTGTCAGCTGGACTGCTCCATCGGATGATGGTGGTTCTCCCATCATTCGCTATGAGGCCGCAGTTGGTGAAGATGTGATGGATAAAACCACAGCCTTTTGCAGCTCTTTTTATGGTGAATCCTGCAATTCTTAGGATAATGACATCCTCCAGCTGCAAATGAGGTCAACAAGAATCCATCACATATAATATATAATATATAATTATATATATATACATATAATTATATATATATAATGTATATATATATATAAGTTCGATGTTTCAGGGTCTGCTTGGCACAAGTACGCAGTTTCCATTTTCTTGTGACTTCTAAGTGCTCATCTTAGTTTAGCTGAGATTCAGTGGAGATCGTGGAGCAAAACTGGAGGCCTACGACATTCCACGACATATGTTTCACGAATAATTTACTCACTAAACTCACTAACACTAGTTTCACTATCCTTTGACGAATAATTGAGAATATCTATATGTACGTATGTCATATATATATATATATATCTTTAGGGAATATTTAAAGACTGAACACTCAAATGAAGAGAAACTGATTTAAATCCTAGCTTTGGGGTTCACATGGACCCGTTTCGTACAGGTCTGGTACCGAGACGGCCTGGATGCCGGGCCCATCGATCGATTGGCCTGGAGTGGCACAGGCGGAATAATCATGGGAGAATGGGACTGTAAGGGGGATATTAATGGATATTAATATCATGGGATTATCATGGGATATAATGGATAAATATGGATAATATATATATATATATAATATATATAATATATATATATATAATATATATAATATAATGTCATGAAGATATAGTATTATCATATATCTACATGGGATAATGGGAATCTAATGGATAAATAATATGGATAAAAATGTGGGATAATCATGAAGAACCACATGGTAATCTTTTGTTTTTCTTTGTTTTCCAGCCACAAAACCGGTGGGACACTCAAGTCAATATAGATGTCAATAGTATATCTTCACGGCTGAAGATCAGCGCAAGTCCCTGGCCGTTCGCCAAACTCGTCGTTGTTCAGCTGCTCAAAAAATCCACGCCTCAGCATCCAACGGATTGCCCAAAACGCGCCAGAAACGGGTGCCATGGGTTTCGAATCGACGTCCACGGAAGAACCTGAGGAGCTGTTGACAGATGATGAGTACTCCAATTGTCTGAAGGATGAGGACCAGTGGTTTTAAATTTAATGTTTTCTATCATTTTTCCAACCAATAAAAATGGACAAGTTAAGCTATGATTATCCAGAAAATTGGTGATTTGGTATGTGCTTGAAACACAACTCAATGGAGGTGCAACCCCATATATTGGGTGGTGCAGCCAAAGCATTTAGAGAATTCCTTTCTATTTTCCATCCAGAGATCTAAAGATGATCCCAAGCGACTTTCTCTTTTTAAGGCAGGCCCGGGTGGCTGAAGACCGCGAGGAGGTACGAGCGAAGATCCGGGTGGCTGAAGACCGCGAGGAGGTACAAGAACATCCTTCTGTGTCCATTGTGTACATGGTGTTGGTGATGTTTGCCAACAGCTGTGGAGCTGCAGAGTTTCCACTGCACATCTGCGCCTCCAAGCCTTGCAACAAGGGCCCCACATGCCAGAAAAAAGTTACCGGCGTGTGTCGGTGTCTTGGCTGTAGTGCTCCAGAGGTTTCCAACAGATCTGGAAAGGCTCAAGGTCCAAACATCACCATTGGAGGGTTGGAAGAGGCGTGAAGAGACAATCTGTCCTCAGTTGGGTGAGGTTAGTCAAGATTGCCACAGCCCAAAATGGATGGTTCAATACTAACAACAAATCATAACATATCATAACAAGTATAAAGAATGCCTTGAACATGCTGTGGGTGTTGTGCACATCCCTGGATTTTCCCCTTAGGGACCTCATTTTGCGTCTCAGGTTCTGCCATCATCCTACCCACCTGGTCGCTTCAAAGAGTCGTGGCCAAAAAAGACGTGACGCACGGCAGATACGCCTACGACAGGAAGAGGGCGACGAGATGTTCGGATGCCTAGAGGTGGCGCTAGAACAGCTCTGGTTTAAGGCGAAGCTAGGAAGGGCCGATTTGGGGAAGGAGAAGCCTAAAGATAGTGGGGATGAGCTGGCAGAATATTTGTTTGACCAGCGGAACAAAAAGCCTCCAGTTCACCATAAGCAAAAGGGAATTTGCAGTTCAAACATGTTCAAAAAATCAAGTGAGTTGGACTTGGTACCTGTGATGGTGATCCCAGTTGCGTTTCTCATGGGCTGTGGGATACCCCACCACTACCTGTCAATCCGGAGCATTATGACAAACCATGGGCGTTTGAATTTGCCGTGCCCAACTCTGAACCGTACCCAATTGATGATCTGCATATTTTCTGGAATGGCTAACTCAACGGATTGCTTCTGGTATTTGTTTACCCGTTTACCCTGCTAGTTTTGGCAGGTCGTTAGCATCGAAATGATGCTTCAACATTGAATTGTCTCCCCAATTCTGTGTTTGGATCATACAATCGCTGGAAACCTCTACCTGGGTTTGTCCCCCTACCTGGGATTATATCCCAGACTTGGTTGATGCGAGCATTTACAGGAACCCCTATACTTTTCGGGGCCGAAAATGGATAGGTTTCCTGTCAAATCCAGGAAGTATTCACTTAGAAACCTATCCATTGATCATACGCTGCTTCTGCAAGTTTCAAGAAAACAAATCTCTTTCAATGTTATGGAATCATTGCCTAGCTTTAACTAATGTCCCCAATTGTTGGTGCACAACAATCGTCCCGAATTATATTCACGGGTAATAAATGTACCCAAAATGTCATGCAGGACAATTAAGTGAACATTACAGGTCATTGCTGAAGAATCAATGTCCCTAAATCAGACTGCGTTTACAACAAGATATCCCCTCATGCTGCAGAGCTCGGCTCTTTTTGCATCTCTCAACAGCCCAAACGTTTGTGCGAGCTTTACAGCCCTCGAGCGCCGGCCTAAACCATTGAGAGGAAAATGCTATAGGAAGCAAACATGGATTGAACTGAGTTCTGTCAACCTTTCAGGCTTCATTCGTCTCAGAGAAATCCGTACATCGCCCAATTTGGAGGTCTCCTAAAATGGAGGTATAGCCCTAAATCATCCATATTTTCATGTATCGGATTTTCCATGAAAGGCAAAATCCAGCTATGTTCCCCCAGCCATCTCGAACCCCCCAGCCATGTGGCAGGCGAAAAACACTGACCACGAAGCGCATTTCTTGGCAGCCGTGAAGCGCCTGGGTTTGATGTGCATCAAGATGAAGCACCGCACCATCACCACGGAGTACCAGGTGGGACTTGGACCGGGATGAAGGATGAAAGCAAAAACCCCGTGATTTGTTCAGGCATATCTTCAGTTCATATCCATTGGGGTTCTATAAAATGAATAGATCCACTACCAAGCCAGGGTTTCAAGGTGGATATGCACTATTTTGGGGTCAACATTTTAAAATTCACGGGACCACAGGATTTGGCCAATTTTTGGGATTCGCCAATTTTGACCCCCCACAGCCATGGAAAAACCCAGCATATCCCCAGCATTTGACGCCCCAGGACCGCTCACCCAAGCAGTGGCTGCGGGGGCGCTTGGCGCACCTGACCCCGGACGATGATCGGAAGTCTGTTCTCAAGGCCATCAATGAGGAGATCGACAAAATCCCAAAATCCAACGAATGGACTGAGCAGGATACGGCAGGATGATCATAGCAGGATGATCCTTGGTTGGTTAAGATCCCATATTTTCACGGCTGGTAGACGTGCAGATGATAGGGATCCTATTGGTGGCTGATTTGTTTGGGCTGTGTTTTGAGTATCAAGCTTTATTTCAAGAATATGGGCAAATGTTTCTTTTCAGGAATTCTCAAGATAGGTGTTGGTAAAGCATCACGGAGGATTGGTTGCCAGCCATGCACAGCCAACCAGGCCCTGGTGGGCCAGTTTCCTTTGGTCCAGTGGGCCAAAAAATGCCAAGTTTGTACATGAGTGGCATCGCTTGCCCATGAGATTGGCAAGCAACATTTTAATTTAGTATGGAGCTTCCTTAAGCGCCGAAGATTCCCAAGGTTGAGCACTGACTTCTTGAACAGGTCAAGTTTCCCAGTTGTCACAGTCATGGCCTTTACGTGCCTTCAGCATTTTTGTTGAAGCGATTGGAGGAGTGGTTTTAAGGCTCAGACGGTTTGACTTTGAGCTGTACATGAGATAGTTTCAGCTCTCATTTTATCTTGACCGAATACATGTGTGAGATTTATGGAACAGAAGGGTGCTCAACCCAGTTACATTTAGATGAAAGAAGTTGCTTCATCTGTGCCTCAGCATGCCAAGAACAACACTTCAATTCCAGGAAAACCAGCAATCAGCATATTCAGTGGATATCCTGTGAGAAAGGATGCTGGTGAAATCCCATGATTTCTGGTGAATCTCCAGCTTTTCAGGTGAATTCCCAGTGCTGAAGGCACCTGATGGCATGCCGCACAACAGCCAACGTTCGGAGATCTTCGGAGGAGTCGGCGCAAAAAAATCGCCGGCTGTTGGGGTCCGGGTAGAAAGGTCGCCTTGGGATGAAGCCCAAGGTTAAGAAACGATCGAGCACTGGTGTGTATACGCAATTATAATCATATTGATAATCTATTATATATATAGAGATATATAGACTATATAGAAATCATTGTGTCAAAGTTTGACAACTCTGAGTTCTCTGATGTGCATACGCAACCAGGAATCGGTTTCTTAATGCTCTAGATGGATACATTCCATAATGTATCCCATGTTCTGGTTCGGCAGTTGCTAGTTCCTCGCCAGGAACCATGTCGGATACCATTCGCTTCATCACCGGAGCTGCCTTGCAAGTGGAGGCCCAGTGCGACTTGGAGTCAGTGAACTGTTTCTTGTGCCATGATTATCATGAGTTGTTGACATCATGGTGCCATGTTTTCTGCAAAAAAATGCAGAGGCTCAGTTTTTCAGCTCGGTTTTTCACCCTAACAACATTCTATAAGTTGACTGATATCAATATTTTTGTTGTCCTATCAATATGAAGTTGATTCATATTAAATCAATATCGCCTTCCCCTTATGAACATAAAGACTCATTAAGTCAATTAAACATGGACCTTTCAAAACAGACAAGTTCTGGGGTGATCAGGTGGCAGCCGTGAATCTGATGGTGGGCCTGACATGTGACCTGTGGCTGCTATGCCCTGGTGGTCCTGTGGATAGACACATGAGGGACCCCAAAAGGTTCACCCATGTTATAGAAATTATAGCAGTTTTATGCAGTTTTAGCGGCTTGGTGTCTCAAAATTCAGGGTCTCTACTATCATTACTTTCCTTGCCGGATATTTTGGGTACAGCACATAAAATGCACATACCGTATTCGTCCAAATGATCCGTCCCATTCTGCGGTTAAGCCAGGCAGAACAGCATTCCTTGGCTGGAACCAGGAGCGATACTCAGGTGCAGCCTGATATGTGGGGCAGAACTATGGTGCAACTATGGTTGTAATTCCCTTTTGGAGCATGGTAGCAATGGCCTTTTTGGTTGGATTCAAGATGGATTCAAACAAAGTTCCAAGGGTTTGGGCTAATGATAGCTAATGTGAACATGTGAAACTGGGCTAAAGTAAAGTGTGAGTCGTTTTTGATTGTCGAGACTCCATTTTGATTTCGAACACCACCACATCATACAACAAGTAGTGCAGAGATGTTGGACGCCTTTTTGGGTTTGTACCATGCAGTGTAGCCCAAAACATCAATGATTTATCGTCGTTTGATCAAAAACAAACAAAAACGTGGCATCCCTACTATATAATCTACTAATTATATCTAATTATATACTGTTTTTTTTTTTTCAGGAACCTTTTTTGCAAACAGTGGCTTATTGCAACCTTGCGCTGTCCACGCCAGATCTACTATGCTGCTGAGCTGTCTACAGCGCCAACCAGCATCAATGTGGCGGCGCGGGACCTACCGAGGAAAGCTTTTGGAGGTTTATCAACTGATGCAGTCTTGACTAAATCAAAAATGGATGGTCTAAACACAGGAGATACTGGGGACATGCGATATATTCCTGTATATATACTGTATGTATATATAATTATTTATCTATATATACACCTTAACTGTTTGATTGTCGTTTGGTTGGGATGGGTGGCACAAAACTCGAAAAGGAGTGGATGATCAGCGACTCAAAAAAACATGTTTCACTCCTAAACAAATGATGATGATTATTGAGAAACAAGAATAAATGCGACTCCACGACCAATCAGCCAGTCAGGTTACAGTTTCTGAACATATCTTAATTCTTGGGTGGGGAACTTTTGTATATATGCGGTACAATTGATTTGAGATGTTCTGATTCCATTCAGATCCCCGCATTTTGCACTAGTTAGGGGGGTTCCATTCCTAGAATTCGACTTAACAATTTACATGACATCCCCATTTTTTTTTTTGGATGGTAAGAAAAAATCATGAAAAATCATGAACGGGTATTCGGGTCTCCCATCATCCATTCATCTGAATTGGATAAGGCAGAATCCAACACTCCCATTGATTCATTGGTTAAGATGCTGCCACAGATCATGAGCCAAGTCGGTAAACATCGCTGCGAAAAAGTTGTTGGGTTTTTGGTAGGTATATCAAACTAGTGAATGGGCAAAACTGTTGGTGATAAACCAAGAAACATATTGTTTGGGGTACCACCCACGTCATATTATTGGTGATATATCCAATTATATCCTATATTCCCATGTTTTCTGAAATCCAAATTTTGATGGTTAAATCAGCATTTTTGTTGCTTAAATCCCTATAAGTAACTTCGGGGCACGATGCATTGATCCATTGATCCATGGCTTGGCACCAAGGCCTCCACTTTGGTGTCCGTCACAGTGGCATGGAGCGCCCCCTTCGATAGCGGTGGGCTGCCGGTGCTGGGATACAAGGTGGGGCTGGTGGGGCTGGGGCTGGGGATAGGTCAAAAAATTGAAGCCCCTATGGGTTAGATGATTTTAGCATATGTGTAGTATTAAGCATCCAATTATTGGGGTGCCCAAGTTTGACCGGTACCTTGGTGAGGCCTCAAGACACCCCCAAAACTCCTTCTCTGTTGACTCTTGATCTGTTTCAGTATCTGAAAGTTAGCTTCTGGTGATTTAAGAGTTTGCTATGGAAAGTCATCAATAGTTCAATCAAATTTAAGTCCTGTTTTCTTGGCCAATTTTTGCATAGCTATGTTAACTGACCCGGCACGCCTATCCATTAAAAAACAACGACGTGACCGTGCACCTCGAGGGATTTTCCAGGTCTATATGGACGATGCCTTGGGCGGAGCACTGGTGGAGGAGTACTCCGGGACAGCCACCAGCTTTCAGAAGGTGGGTTTGGCCACTGGATATATCTACAAGACCGAGGCCGCCTTAGGGGGGCCAGGGCGAAACCAGAACTCAAAATCGCGACTAATTATGGGGGATTTTTGTTAGGAAAGATCAGCAAACATGAGCTTAAAACCTGTTTGATGAGTATTGATGATGTTTGATGAGTATTGATGAGTATTGATGAGACTCAAGGCTATTTCCATTTGGATCAAGGATCACCATTAAACTATTGATGACACCCCCTGCAGGTTAGAGCCTTCACCGCCAAGGGCGAGGGAGCGGCCGCCGTGGGGCAGCCCGAGAAATAATTGGGCTGTTTGGGGATGGTGGAGGACTAGCATCTATAGGGAAAATGGTGGTTTCATGAAAGATTTAAGATGTTTGATGACATTTAAGATGACTCTAAATCAACTCTGAGTTAATGCTGGTGAAACATGGTGAAACCAGTTGGTTTTTCTTGCCTCCGAAAAAATGACAGTGTCTTGGTGGTGTTTCCTTTTCATATGGATAGGCGTCCCTAAGGTCGATGCCCACATGGGGGCAAATTGGGGACTAATGAACCATCCCAAGATGGTTCGTTCATATGCTGTCGTTATATCTTGAGCTATATAACTTATATAACATTAATGTACATAAATATAGCCATTTGTAGCTTGTATAGCAATATGTTGGTTGATATCTTTTCATGCCTGTAGTGAGGCGAAGGATTCTGAGCCATCAGATGACATCACTAGATCCAGCCTTTGAGGTGATCAACGTGTCGCCCTGCAACGAGCCAGGCGTGGCATGGCGTGGCTATCCATAGACCATTAGATAGACCATTGGATCAACATATATATTTATACTACGGATAGTTGGGGTAGACCATTAGATCACCATGCTTTTTTTTTCTGGCTGTCCGGACATTTATGATCATACGAAACCATGGCCGTGTAGTCCATATATATATATGTCATGTTTAGCATGGTTTTTTCCAACTGCCACGTTCCCCAGATCGCAGGTAGCGTCGGAAACCTGCGGGTCCTGCAACGCTCCGGCAGCTTGGTGCAGCTGGGCTGGGATGCGCCCACCGACACCGGAGAGTGTCCCATCCTGGGATACACGGTGCCTTGGAAGGGATCGGGGACTGGGGACTGGGCTGGTGATGTTTGAGCCATGGAAAAATGGTGATTGATAGGGATTTTGCCTAACCATAATCAGGGCTCCAAGATGTTGGGGAAACATGACCACAGGGGAAATTTGGTGATGTTACATCTTTATCTATCCATTTCCTCCGCCTTGTATCTGGAGCAACATTGTTGTGGATGGTGGTTGGGATGGAGCTAAGGAGCTATGGGTGTCCAAACAAGAGAAACATTTGGCTGCAGCTCAAGAATCATTGACTCCAACAAAATCCTCCAGATCGAGTAACATCGCCCATTCGTGCCTATTCTAGATTATGAAATATGGTAATATGTGGAATGACCCATTTGTAGATGATTTGTAGATGGTTTGTAGATGATTTGTAGATGATTTGCCTATCATTTCCGTATGTTCCATGGAGATTTTCCATGACATCCCAAAGCTCCCAGCAGCACTGCCTGATTTCATCAGGTCATGGCAGGCACCTCCACTCTCACTTTGGCCAAGGCCGGACATTCTCATCATTCATAATGGCATATATGGGATATATATGGGATATATATGGGATATATATGGGATATATATATGGTCAATATATGGTAATGGTGTATAATATATATATATATGGGATATAATTACTGTACAATAATGGGATATGATATCATCATATATCATCATCATTATTTCATATGGGAATATCATGGAATATCAATGATATCATAATATTGTGATATTAATGATATTTATTACAGGGATATGACATAATAATTACAATGATATCACATTATTTCATTATTTCATATGGGATATCCCAATGATATATATATATATGATATGTATGATGCACATTATTTCACAGAAATATCCCTATGATAACCCCATCATATCGTATAATTAGTATATTATGCCATAATACATATCCCCAAAATTGTCCAACACATATCCGATACGCCGACCAGATTGGTTCAACATCATCGGTCTTAGAGACGTCCTACAACTACGTGTCCCACGCCTAAGGGCCTTAAAGCTCGGGTCAGGGAGATGTTTGACGGTAAAGATGAGGCTTTCAGTTGGCTCCAGTTGGGTAAAATTTCTGTTGGGTTTGTGTTTCTTCAATCATTTTTTGAACAAAAGTGGTGTTTGAACATCGAAATGATTTTTGTTGGGGTATTCGCCATATCTGGACAAAGGAGTGTCTCTGAACACGGGATATACGTGGTATACTCCTCACCTGGATCCTGTTGGATACTTGGATGGTAGATTTTGGGAGCTCCGCAGCCCCATTTCTTATTAAAACAGATTGTGGTTCTGCCCTTTTGGGACTCATAACAGTCATAACATCTTAATCCAAGATCTCATTCCATCTCAGCTCCAGCTGAGAATTTTAAACTCTGGATTGACAATTGAGTTCGGGGCACATCGACTGGAAACAGCGGTTTTCAGCATCGAATATATGGGGACGTTGCCGTAAGTTTGGGTTCTTTAAACATAGCCTTTGAGGTACCCCGTACAATTTCAAGGTGTCTTTTCAATTTCGCTTGAACTTGTGGATGAATTGTGGGATCTCTTGATACGCTTGATATCTCCTGAAGATCAAGATCACAGAACCATCAACCTGTCTGATTTCCCTTGATTTCCCCAAGGCCAGCAAGTCCAGACTTGAGCTTCGTCTTCCGGGTCTTGGCTGAGAACTTCAAAACCCAGGTGTCTGTCTGATGGCCCAGTGCTGCCGATACTCAGCGGGTGAATCAACGAACAATTTGCTTGCAGCATAAAACCAGGAATATCAGGCATCCAATTTCTGATGACTCACTGGTTGGTGGTTTGGAATGGTTTGGAACATGAATTATATATTTTTCCATATCTTGGGAATGTCATCATCCCAACTGACTTAGTCATATTTTTCAGAGGGGTAACTGAGGGGTAGGCTCAACCACCAACCAGCATTTTTTGTTTCACCATGCCAAACCAAAGCCGCCAAAGCCATGGTGTATTCTTTTTGAAGCAGAAGCTTCCTGTGAATCTGTGAGAGAAACAAAAGATGTCAAACCATCTCTGAAACCTCCAAATACCTGCATCCCTCAAGGCCATATGATCATCGAAACATATCGATTCCCCTCTGGTAAATTAACAGTTGGACCCTGAAAATAGGGGTTGGAAGACTAGTTTCCATTAAAAAGTGGTGATTTTCAGGGTCTATGTTAATTTACTGGAGGGTATCATATGTTATCATCAAATCTATGCACTGAGGGCAGCTTTTCGGGATCCGGCAGCGACATCTACGTCATTGCTGCGGCCGGGTGTCCAAGTCGTGGCGTAGTCTGAGCTGATTTTTGGTCGAAGGTTACAAGACCTTACCACTTGAGTGTTTCTGAAAATTGAGATGGATTGATGTACTACTTCTCATCATTCCTGAAATTCAATCCAAATCTACCCTCTGGTAATGTAACAGTTCGCCATGGAACATGGCCCATAGAAATAGATGGTTTACCTATTAATAGCATGGTGATTTTCCAGTTCGCTATGTAACAAATAACCAGATGGCGGACCGTTTTTTTTCAGGCCGCACCGGATGCTCCCAGCAACCTGGCCCGCTCGGGCGGGTCCTCTGGAAGTATTGGACTGCCGGGATGGCCCAGTCTGGTGATGCCTTGATCAAAAGTTGGGATTTGGACATGAGATTTTCGGAAAATGTTGGATAGATGTTGGATAATTACGTTTTTTTTTTGTAATATGTTTGCCCTTCAGCAAAGAACTGCAAAAGGGGTTCTTCTCGATTGGGAGGTGTTGGCATCTGAAAATCATGGAGCCCCAAGCCTCAGATTTCATGAAATCTGTGGCCATTGAGATCCCAATTCCCCAATGAATCGCCCAAGGACTTGGACGGCACCAACCAATGATGGTGGTTCACCCATCACCAAGTACTACGTGCAACGTAACGATGGGCCTGGCTCCCAGATGCTGATCTGGCTGATCTGGCTGATGCGATGGGTCCATTGATGGCTGGCTATGGCTGGTGAGCTGGTGGGGTGGTGCCCCTTTTTTCCATATGTTTCCATCAGCCATTGAGTCGGAGAAATCGGGGTTGAACCGATTGGATCGGCAGCTTGAAATCCTGTAGATCCACGATGAGATTTTCAGCGAGCACAAGCCATGGTGTAAAAGTGGTAGAACCATAGAACTGAACAGCTGTGGAAATCAAGTGGCTGAAGTAAAAAGTGTTACAGATTTGAAGATCATTGGATTTTTCAACATTTTTCAACTATGAACCTTTGGATGCCATCTCCCAGCTTTAAACACCGGGTACTAACGGAGATAGCCCATGACCGCATAGCAAGCCCATCACAACCTCTTGAACCCACTGAGCAGCTGCATGGGTTGAGTATCGCGCCATGTAGGGACCAGCCCCGGGGAGTCCCTGCTATGGGATGGCGATGCCCCAAATTCCGATGCGGCGTGTGGATGTCCTCCGACTTGATCATTCGCTTGATCCAGGGAAGTAATCACTGAACTGAATGGCGAATGAAGTGTGAACAGCTGCCAGAAAAAAACAGTTTGTCTTGTCATGTTTTGTTCATATTGACTTATATTGGCGCATGGCGGCCCTGAGCCCAGGATCTTTTTCCTGAATTTCTTCGCCTCCTTTGCCTACCATGTCATGTCGGTCTTGCTGGTCATCTATGCCACAGACGAATTTGGCTTCAGTGACAAAGGTGCTGGAGCTTTGTATGGCTGGTGGGGAATCCTCTCATCCATCTGGACCAGCATTGCCAGCATCTTTGCCATTGAATCTGGGACCAACATTGGCGATGCCTCAAACATGGGTTGAACCCCCAAGAAGCCGATGATTCATCGCCATGTTTCTCCATAAAGAGGTGGCATTTTGGGTGGTCACCCCGTTGATGTGCATCTTAGTTGGTCAGTGGTATCAATGTTTATGACCCATTTCTGAGTCATATGGGCACTGGGGTAGAATATGGTTATGACCCAATACAACTGGGATGCACACCCCGGCGCAAGGACAACGTGGGGAGCAAACGCACTGCCATCTTCGCTATCCTGGCCATGATCGGCAGTCGTGCCATGCTAATCTTGGCGCGTAACCCGGAGACCTTTCGCTGGGTCGTTCTGGTGGTGTCGCCCATGGCAGAAGGACTGCTGCTTCCAGTGGCTCAGCAAATCTCAGATCTGATCTCTTAGCAGATCTCAGCAGTTCAACTTTGATTTCTTAGATTGTGGAAATCTTTGGAAGGTGTCACTGAGAGGTTCTAGCCGTGAAATTGTTGATGTTCTGAAATTGGAAGCTCTGACAGGTTCTGAGATGGTGATGGTTATTCTGTGAGTCTCAATCTCCAACAAATATCTACATCTAAGATCATGAAGGATCATGAAGGTGTGTTTTCCCATGTTTTCCCTAAAGAAATGGATAGCTGTCGACAGGGAACCTCCCGCTTCCAGCCCCATGCTTTTGGTATCTTTTGGTGGAGCTCTTAGGTCTTCCTGGTAGGGCTGAAGAGGCTGACAGTGAAGGAGGAACGTCCAATGGCCTTCAGTCTAAACTATGCCCTGCACAATGCAGGCGGCAGCATATTTTTGTTGGAGAAACTTGGGTTTTAGGGTGCCCCATGGTGCCCCAAAACCCAGGAAAAGTGATGAGTGTTGGTGGACTTTTGGGAGGACCACATGGCATTTTTCGCATCGTTTTTGTTGCCTCAGGTGGTGGCATTGCAGATGTGGTCATCGATATCTTCCGCACATGGCAGGTGAAGGATCCCCTGGGTTTCGTGGAGGTTTTTGGATCATTGGCCACACCCACAAGGGCATGCCTCGTGTTAACGGAGGCCGGATGCCACAAGGGTCTTGCCACACTGTGGTCGTTGGAGGTTTTTGGGGGATCTTGTTGTGGTTGTTTTGTTGGCTGTAGAATCTAGATGTATTTGTCTTTGTTTGGAATATGCATTGGAATATAGTTGGAGACTTGGAGAATCAAACAACATATATATATATATACATATATATAATATAATATAATGTATTATATATATTATATATTATATTTACGTTGACCTCGCCAAAAACGATTCTCCAGCCACAACGAACCCCGCTGCCGCTTCTGTGAGTCTTCCAAGGCGGCGCTCATCCTGTCCTTCTTCTTTGCATGTTTACTGCCATCGAGTTTGTCCACGCAGCTTTCGTGCTGCAAAGAACACGTCCCCTTTGAGGAGATGGGATGTTTTTTTTTGTGTGTTTTCGTTGGAGATTAAGAGGTTGAAAGCTAAACTTTTTTTCAAATCTTAGCCTTTTGCTGTTTGACTTGATTTTGATGTTGATGTTTCTTTGAACCATATCAAGATATCTCACTAATAATAGGCGGTTGAACCGTTCAACCACTTATTTTCCCAATCTCATGAACATGGATGGACCCATGTATGCCTGGAGAGGATGATGAGAACGGACTGGCGTCGCCAAAGCAAGGACGGCTGGAGATGGTTGTAACAACCACTGAACATCATCGAAGCCTGTTTCAGCATGTACCAATGGTCAGGATTTTGCAGCATCAACCAACATCTTTTGCTTCAAGGGTTTTTGCCCATGGTAGCCATGACATTTCTTTTTCCAGGGAGAAATCGCCAGCATAGGAGTTTCTGTGCGGTCAGTTCTGCGGGAGAACATGTCCATTCTGCAGCCAGTCATCAATGGCCGTGGTTCTGATGTGTTGATGGCAACAACATTTTTGGGGCAATGAAATGGCCAATCACTTCAACCCGACCCATTTTGATATATATATATACATATTATACATATTATATATATATATATTATATTATATGTTCTATATATAATATAATATATAATATAATATATAATATAATATATAATATAATATATAATATAATATATAATATAATATATACTATAATATAATATATAATATAATATAATATAATATATATGTATATTTATTATATGTACATACAAATAATGTATAGATAGGAATCCTAGATAAACCATTCACAGATCATTTCGATCCAGATTTTGAAAATGGTTTATTTTGTTTATGTCATTTTTTCATCCAGACAACTTTTAGGACTCCCATCCCTCCAGCTCCCACACCGTTGCGCTCCCAAGGCATCACCGTGGTTTGTGGATGGTTGCAGCCTGCAGTACCTGTCTGGTTGGGGTGAAGGCACAATGGCATCACATGAACGCCACGATGCCCAAATACCTGGTGCGCGAGCTGGGTGAAGATGTGCTGAACTCAACTGGAAAATGGGTCAGTTGGTCAAATTGGATCTTGGATCCTCCGACATTGGTCAAAGTTGGTCTAATTTGCGAGTAAACAAACAATTCTAAACCAGTTTTGTTGGGGTGAACATCTATTTTGGTGTCAAAATAAGGAGGGTAGAGTGTTTTGGAGTCTCCAACATAGAAATTGTGTTTTCTTTAGGACCTGAAACCATCCATGGAGCCCATCAAGGCGCCTTGGGGCACCGTGAACAGCATCAACTACTGGATGTGTGCAATGCTTCCACCCGTGGTGACGCTGGTCATGGCGAAATGGAGGACCGAAGTGGCGGACTTTAGCCCGGAGTCAGATGGATGAGGATGGCCATATCAGCCATATCCAAGTGGAGAATTCATCCAATCTTCCATGTTTTTCTGGGTGGCGTTGTTCCATCTATTTCCACGTCCAATTTCAGGGACAGAGTCGTGGTGTCTTAGGCCATGGCACTGAGAGTGAAGGTGGACTTTCAAATCCGTTCAATGTATTCGGGATTATTCGGGGATCATTAATTAGTTTGTTTTGCCACACGGGGTTGTTTTGTGTACCGTATACCCCATTTCTATCCGGTGGTTGATCATCATGTTCCAAGTGAAACGGGTCTGTTGCAGGAATTTTCCGGCCATCTTCTTGGGCAGCGCAACTGGGTTGGCAAGAAAGATGCCTGCTGGCTGGGTTTGCCTAGAAATGGGGTTTTTGCTCCCCAAATGGCAATTTTAATAGGGGAAATGGCGATAAACCAGTGGATTTGTTGTTTTCCCCTAAAGTTCCTAGAGAAACATCAGATGATGCCATTGTTTGTAATGGAATTCCGAGGTAGTGATGTCCTTGTCACCAGCCTTTATGATCTTCGAAGTCTCTGTTCGGGCCTAAGCTTCGGCCGAGACCCCATCGATGATGGGAATTGGAGGAAACCATCCCCAAGTGGTTCAACTAATCCCAGATTTGTCTGAAAATGGCTGCAAAAATAAGAATATTAGTTTATTTGTCCATATATTGGGAACAATAATCCCAACTGACTTTCATATTTTCAGAGGGGTTGAAACCACCAACCAGTAAAGTTTGGATGGCTTTTTTTAATCACTAACTTTGGAAACACATTTACCACCCCCATTAATTTGAAAAAGGACAATGAATCATAAAACATGGAATTTTGGCGGTACCCTATTTTCGGACACACCTTCATCTATTCATTTTCGGAGAAATGAAGTATCTGAAGATATCTCAACTGACAAAGTTGGTTCAATGATTCACATCCAGGAATGGGTCATGAAGTTGTTCGGGTACCCAACTTTGACCCCTGACCAATTTTTTCAGAAAAAAGAAGTAACTACCCTCTGGTAATTAAAGATAGCTATTGAACATGGCCATTTATAGTTGATATATACCCATTAAAAATTGTGATTTTCCATAATTAGTTATGTTAGTTTACCAGAGGGTAAGTTCAATGTTCAACACCAATGGTTGCTTGGTCAATCTCCCCGTCATCTCTGGTTTCTGAGATCCGTGCCACCTGTGCTTGGCTGGCGACCATGAGTTTGGGCGAGGTGGGGCCACCAGGGGTGGATTTATCCCACCCATGGCGATTTTGAGAGGGACATGAGGATTTAAGCCATTGGAATTGGGGTTACTCAATTTTCAGACACCCATGTCTTCTACATCTTATGGCTAGCCAGACCATCCCAAACAAGCGATGGATTAGTGACCGTGCATCTTGGCGCTATTCATGTTGTTTCTTTTTGATATCCCGGCATTGATCGCGAGCCATGCCAAAAACCATGGCCGTCACCGCAGAACTTTGCTGCTGCAGGTGATTTGGAGCCCAAGGTTCAACACCTTCTCTGCAGATTTGTCGCCAGATGGCAAGGAGGTTTGGAACCTCAGCCTTGATGAAATCTTCCGGGAAGTTTTTTGCCTGGCGACCCTGACTAAAAAATGTCAAAAGATGGTGAAGCAGTTGAATTCTTGAAAAAATAGCAAGGAACAACTTACAAGAACTCCCCAATGTTTGGTTGCAAAACAACAATGGTTTAAAACATCATTACACTTTCCTGAAACTAACCCGTTCCTTAGTAGTTCTTGCTTAAGTTCGACTGTTTCTTCGTTATATTCCCATGCAAAAAACAATAAACAACTTGATCCCATATATCTGGTGAAGGATGGCTAGAATCCACCAAATTTTCAGCTGAAAAATAGACCACTGCAGGGCATCTTCATGGTCATCGCGTTCACGCCACAGTAGGGGACCCAGGGTCTCCGTTGGGGGTGTTGGGTTCTGACATTGGGCTATGGTGTCAACAAGTAGACGACTCCAACCACCGCTTTTGACGATTTTTTGTAGTGAACCATCGACTTCTAGCGGAAGAAGTCGAGGATTTCTAGTAACACCAGCCGAGTTGGAAGTTTCTGGTCGTTTTCAACCGAACCATCATGAACCATCCAATTTTCTTCTCGTTTTCCCGGCAAAAAATGGCCCAAAACCCCCTGGTTGCACCGTCGGCCCACCGTCTGAGGTTTCTGGCCGGGCTTCCCACTGGTTGGATCTCTGGGGTCTTGCTGGAAACCTACTGTCCGGATTGTCCCAGCTGTCGCGCCTTGGATGAGTCGTTGCGGTGTTTTCTTGGGGGGATGGGAAACATATCCATGGGATTCCATTTGTTAGAGAGGGATATCCTTAGTTTTTGTTTTCCACTTTTTTGGATTTTGATGTTTGGAACTTCAGGTCTTTGACTTTTTGGACTTTTTCTTGGATGAACGAAGATAAGTACGATGAAAGGGGAGAAAATCCACGGGTAATTTTGGTGACCGGCTGAAGTGGAGCTGCCGAGGTGAACCTGGAACTGGTGCCTTTTGCAGATACAACTGCCAGGCTGGTCCCTTTGGGTCTCTTAAGGGTCCCTTGAGGGCCTTGGTTTTTGCTGAAGTTTTGGGGTTCATATGGGTTCATTCCCCACACTCATTTTTTGGCTGAAATCCAACGTCAATTTTTCTGGGTGAAATCCACATCTTCAGTGCTTTCTGAAGTCATGAAAATCACCAGGCCCCAGGTGCGCCGGTACCTTGCAATGCCTCGACAGGTGCCAACGGGTGCTGGATTTGGGGTCCAATTTTCGGGACAGCAACCGCAAGGGATGGAATGATCGTTAGGATTGGGGTAACTATCCTATGGATCCTATGGGTCCTAAAATGGTGTTAACTACTGCAGATGTGTGAAAACAAGATGCACCAACCCTAAAAGTCACGGTGGATTGTATGTTTGAGCACTTGAAGTTGTTTTTTTGGGCAACAGATGGCAGGTCACAGAGAGGTTGGCTTCACTCTCCAGTTGGCCAGGTTTCAACCTGTGTTCATCACACCAAAGTATGCCGGATCCTTAGCACAGACATGCCTAGACAGTCTTGAATTGACTGTGACTGGGCCTTATAGTTACCCGTGAAACCGTTGACAGTGGCATTCCATGCATTTTCCCAGCATTTTCCCAGCATTTTCCCAGGTGTTCAGTGCCTGCATTTTCGGGGTGCCCCAGCAGCTGCCGAGAATGTCAAGGCTGGTCCGAGGCATCCAACGGCCCTGTGCTGTGGATCTGGGTCACCGCGCTGTCGGTCATCGGTCCCTTGCTGCTGCTGTTGTTGCGCAGCACTGCCTTTGAAGCTTGGGTAAAAATTGGGGACATGGCTGAAAAATCATGGGAATACCCCAGTGTTGGTTGTGGTATCTATATAACTGCTGCCACATTGTTGCTGATATACACTTACATCTACTTGCATCTGCTAATTTTTGATAATCAAGATAATGACTGCATGTTCTGCTGGTCAAACATGATACTCATTGTTCTTTGGATTGCAAGAGAGAAAATACAGGAAACAACCATCTATACATACCATATTTTTTTCAGTGCATGTACAGGCTTCCAGTAAATTTTCCCTTTAGCCAATTCGGGAAATCTTGCTCTGGGTTGTAGTCCGTGGTTTTGCCTACGCTGAGGACACCGAATCTGCCAAAGAACTTGCCTACGCAGCAGCAGAGGATGGTGAAGGTAGTGATGAGGTGAGATGCTTTGGCGTGTTTTCATAGCTATTAAACTGACAATGTCACTAGATTTTACATGATGCTATATGATCTCACATGGAATAATAGGAAATGACGTTATATATGACATGATATAGCATGATGATATACGGTGATTTCCATTAGTTACACACCTAGATACTTGTGGAGATACACACCATCCAGGGTGCGCAATTCCACCCTGGCCGTGTTACAGGAAACCAAAGTGGGAGAGAAGGAACCCCTGGAGGATCACCATGAAAATCATCAGGTGCTGATGATCCGGTTGCTGCATTTTTGTGGGTATATATATAATTATATACGTATATATATATATATAACATTATATAACATTATATAACATTATATAAACATCAAACATTGGGATTTCTGGGAAATTCACCAACCCATAACCAGTTTGCCTCGTGTTTGTGGAGGCAAAAGGGATTAGTGAAGATTGGAAACGACCTGTATAACGTCATATTATATATTGGTATCAAAACACGGGTTATTTTTAGCATGTCAAACCTTGGGTAGATCGAGAACATATTTTTCAATACAACCATCGAACAAGTTGGGAATCAGCTGAGTATGGGAAGAACTGGGTATAGGGATGGGTCAATACCTCAATGATGAAGACCGATTCCCCAGCTATTTTGAGGTTCACCAGGGTGCCGGTGAACCACCCTTCTCTATATCTGGAAATGAGTCCAACAATGTAGGGTCACAACAGCAGGGCCAGGGCCAACTTGAGGCATGCTATGGGTGTAGGTTGGCAACCTACAGCAGTGAAGGGCAACCAAACAGCAGGGCCAGGGCCAACTTGAGGCATGCTATGGGTGTAGGTTGGCAACCTACAGCAGTGAAGGACAACAATGTAGGGTCCAAACAGCAGGGCCAGGGCCAACTTGAGGCATGCTATGGGTGTAGGTTGGCAACCTACAGCAGTGAAGGACAACAATGTAGGGTCCAAACAGCAGGGCCAGGGCCAACTTGCGGCATGTTATGGGTGTAGGTTGGCAACCTACAGGAGTGAAGGGCAACAATGTAGGGTCACAACAGCAGGGCAGGGCCAACTTGAGGCATGCTATGGGTGTACGTTGGCAACCTGCAGCAGTGAAGGGGCAACAATGTAGGGTCACAACAGCAGGGCCAGGGCCAACTTGAGGCATACTATAGGTGTAGGTTGGCAACCTACAGCAGTTAAAAGCAGCAATGTAGGGTCACAACAGCAGGGCCAGGGCCAACTTGCGGCATGTTATGGGTGTAGGTTGGCAACCTACAGGAGTGAAGGATAACAATGAAGGGGCACAACAGCAGGGCCAGGGCCAACTTGAGGCATGCTATGGGTGTAGGTTGGCAACCTACAGCAGTGAAGGACAACAATGTAGGGTCCAAACAGCAGGGCCAGGGCCAACTTGAGGCATGCTATGGGTGTAGGTTGGCAACCTACAGCAGTGAAGGACAACAATGTAGGGTCCAAACAGCAGGGCCAGGGCCGACTTGAGGCATGTTATGGGTGTAGTGTAGGTTGGCAACCTGCAGCAGTAAAGGGCAACAATGTAGGGTCCAAGCAGCAGGGCCAGGGCCAACTTGAGGCATACTATAGGTGTAGGTTGGCAACCTACAGGAGTGAAGGGCAACGATGTAGGGTCACAACAGCAGGGCCAGGGCCAACTTGAGGCATGCTATGGGTGTACGTTGGCAACCTACAGCAGTGAAGGGCAACAATGTAGGGTCACAACAGCAGGGCCAGGGCCAACTTGAGGCATACTATAGGTGTAGCTTGGCAACCTACAGCAGTTAAAGGCAGCAATGTAGGGTCACAACAGCAGGGCCAGGGTCAACTTGCGGCATGTTATGGGTGTAGGTTGGCAACCTACGGCAGTGAAGGACAACAATGTAGGGTCCAAATAGCAGGGCCAGGGCCAACTTGAGGCATGTTATGGGTGTAGGTTGGCAACCTACAGCAGTAAAGGGCAACAATGTAGGGTCCAAGCAGCAGGGCCAGGGCCAACTTGAGGCATGCTATGGGTGTAGGTTGGCAACCTACAGCAGTGAAGGGCAACAATGTAGGGTCCAAACAGCAGGGCCAGGGCCAACTTGAGGCATGCTATGGGTGTAGGTTGGCAACCTACAGCAGTGAAGGGCAACAATGTAGGGTCACAACAGCAGGGCCAGGGCCAACTTGAGGCATGTTGTGGGTAGGTTGGCAACCTACAGCAGTTAAAGGCAGCAATGTAGGGTCACAACAGCAGGGCCAGGGCCAACTTGCGGCATGTTATGGGTGTAGTTTGGCAACCTACAGCAGTGAAGGACAACAATGTAGGGTCCAAACAGCAGGGCCAGGGCCAACTTGAGGCATGTTATGGGTGTAGTTGGCAACCTACAGCAGTGATGGACAACAATGTAGGGTCACAACAGCAGGGCCAGGGCCAACTTGAGGCATGTTATGGGTGTAGGTTGGCAACCTACAGCAGTGAACGACAACAATGCAGCAGGTTATGGGTGTAGGTTGGCAACCTATAGCAGTGAAGGGCATTAATGTAGGGTCACAACAGCAGGGCCAACTGAACTTGAGGCATGTTGTGGGTGTAGGTTGGCAACCTACAGCAGTGAACGGCAACAATGCAAGGTCACAACAGCAGGGCCAAGGCCAACTTGAGGCATGTTATGGATGTAGGTTGGCAACCTATAGCAGTGAAGGGCATTAATGTAGGGTCACAACAGCAGGGCCAACCGAACTTGAGGCATGTTATGGGTGTAGGTTGGCAACCTACAGCAGTAGGTTGCGGGAGACACGCAACCAATTGGCGGCGGGGGGGGGGGTCACAAACAGCAGGGCCAACCGAACTTGAGGCATTGTATCGGGTGTAGGTTGGCAACCTTACAGCAGTGAACGGCAACCATGCAGGGGTCCAAGCAGCAGGGCACCCGAACCTTGAGCATACTATAGGTGCGGTTTGGCAACCTACATTATTTAAAGGCCCGCAATGCAGGTCCAACATCAGGGCCACCGAACTTGAGGCATGTTATGGGTGTAGGGTTGGCAACCTACAGCAGTGAACGGCAACACTGCAGGGTCACAACAGCAGGGCCAACCGAACTTGAGGCATGTTATGGGTGTAGGTTGGCAACCTACAGCAGTGAACGGCAACAATGCAGGGTCCCAACAGCAGGGCCAACCGAACTTGAGGCATGTTATGGGTGTAGGTTGGCAACCTACAGCAGTGAACGGCAACAATGCAGGGTCACAACAGCAGGGCCAACCGAACTTGAGGCATGTTATGGGTGTAGGTTGGCAACCTACAGTAGCTGAAGGCAGCAATGCACGGTCACAACAGCAGGGCCAGGGCCAACTTGAGGCATGTTATGGGTGTAGGTTGGCAACCTACAGCAGTGAACGGCAACAATGCAGGGTCACAACAGCAGGGCCAACTTGAGGCATGTTATGGGTGTAGGTTGGCAACCTACAGCAGTGAACGGCAACAATGCAGGGTCACAACAGCAGGGCCAACCGAACTTGAGGCATGTTATGGGTGTAGGTTGGCAACCTACAGCAGTGAACGGCAACAATGCAGGGTCACAACAGCAGGGCCAACCGAACTTGAGGCATGTTATGGGTGTAGGTTGGCAACCTACAGCAGTGAACGGCAACAATGCAGGGTCACAACAGCAGGGCCAGCCGAACTTGAGGCATGTTATGGGTGTAGGTTGGCAACCTACAGCAGTGAACGGCAACAATGCAGGGTCACAACAGCAGGGCCAACCGAACTTGAGGCATGTTATGGGTGTAGGTTGGCAACCTACAGCAGTGAAAGGCAACAATGCAGGGTCACAACAGCAGGGCCAACCGAACTTGAGGCATGTTATGGGTGTAGGTTGGCAACCTACAGCAGTGGAACGCAACAATGAAGGGTCACAACAGCAGGGCCAACCGAACTGAGGCATGTTATGGGTGTAGGTTGGCAACCTACAGCAGTGAAAGGCAACAATGCAGGGTCACAACAGCAGGGCCAACCGAACTTGAGGCATGTTATGGGTGTAGGTTGGCAAGGTAAGGGCCTCGCTTCGGAACGCGTCTTCAGGCATTGCTTCGGAACGCGCTCTCATGCATCGCTTTCGAACGCGCCTCCTCACCATCATCATCATCATCATCGTCGTCGTCGTCATCATCATCATCATCGTCGTCATCATCATCTTCATTCCTCACCATCATCATCAGCATTTGCACCATGCTTCTTCTTCCGTTTATTCCTCTTCTTCTTCTTCTTCTTCTTCGTCTTCTTCGTCTTCTTCTTCTTTTTGGCCATCCTCTTCCTCATCAGCCTCATCCTCCTCATTATCCTCATCGTCAACAGCACGATCATCATCAGCAGCATCATCAAGTTTCTTCTATTTTTCTTCAGCATATTTATTCTTCTTCTTCGCCGCCAACACCATCATCATCATCGTCGTCATCATCATCATCATCGCCATCGTCATCCTCCTCATCATCATCATCAGCAAGATATAAACCCTAAAGGTGTCGTGGCTCTCCTTACATTAAGTGCAACAAGATATTAACCCTAAAGGTGTCGTGGCTCTTCTTACATTAAGCGCAACAAGATTTAAACCCTAAAGGTGTCGTGGCACTCCTTACATCAAGTACAACAAGATATAAACCCTAAAGGTGTCGTGGCAGTCCTTAGATCAAGTGCAACAACATAAAACCCTAAAGGTGTCGTGCCTCTTCTTACATCAAGTGCAACAAGATATAAACCCTAAAGGTGTCGTGGCTCTCCTTACATTAAGTGCAACAAGATATTAACCCTAAAGGTGTCGTGGCTCTTCTTACATCAAGTGCAACAAAATTTGTCTCTTCTTACATCAAGTGCAACAAGATATAAGCCCTAAAAGTGCCGTTGCTCTTCTTACATCAAGTGCAACAAGATATAAACCCTAAAGCCCTAAAGGTGTCGTGGCTCTTCTTACATCAAGTGCAACAAGACATCAAGTGCAACAAGATAAGAACCTCAAAGGTGTCCTGGCTCTTGTTACATGAATTGCAACAACATGTAATTAAACCCTAAAGGTGTCGTGGCACTCCTTACATGAAGTGCAACAAAATGTAAACCCTAAAAGTGTCGTGGCTCTTCTTACATCTAGTGCAACAAGATATAAGCCCTAAAGGTGCCGTGGCTCTTCTTACATCAAGTGTAACAAGATATAAACCCTAAAGGTGTCGTGGCACTCAGTAGAACAAGATATAAATCCTAAAGGTGTGGTGGCTCTTCTTAGATTAAATGCAACCAGATATAAACCCTAAAGGTGTCGTGGCTCTTCTTACATGAAGTGCAACAACATGTAAACCCTCAACGACATGTAAACCCTAAAGGAGTCGTGGCTCTTATTACATGAAGTGCAACAACATGTAAACCCTAAAGGTGCTGTGGCTCTTCTTACATCAAGTGCAACAAGATGTAAACCCTAAAGGTGTCGTGGCTCTTATTACATGAAGTGCAACAACATGTAAACCCTAAAGGTGTCGTGGAAGTCCTTACATCAAGTGCAACAACATATAAACCCTAAAGGTGTCGTGGCAGTCCTTACATCAAGTGCAACCCTAAAGGTGTCGTGGCAGTCCTTACATCAAGTGCAACAACATATAAACCCTAAAGGTCTCGTTGCTCTTCTTACATCAAGTACAACAAGGCTTTTGTTTCATATATTCACCTTCATTTTCTGTGGCAGGCGTGGGACCTTTTGACATCGACCTTCATTTTGCGTGGCAGGTGTGGCACTTTTGTACATCGACTGTCTTTTTACGTGGCAGGCGTGGGACTTTATGACATGGTTGAAACGAGTCAAATTCTCATACGAGGAGGTTTTTTGTGTTGGTCTCGCTTTGGAACGCGTTTTTCTTCCAAAGTCTCGCGCCTGTCAGTAAATCTGATGTGTGTTTGTGTGTATGGCGGGGTTTCCATGAGATGTTTTATTTTGTGTTCTAAAGTGATGCAAAATGGCTGTGTTCTAAAGTGATGCCTGAGAGTGTGTTCCAAAGTGATCCTTTTACCGGTTGGCAACCTACAGCAGTGAACGGCAACAATGCAGGGTCACAACAGCAGGGCCAACCGAACTTGAGGCATGTTATGGGTGTAGGTTGGCAACCTACAGCAGTGAACGGCAACAATGCAGGGTCACAACAGCAGGGCCAACCGAACTTGAGGCATGTTATGGGAGTAGGTTGGCAACCTACAGCAGTGAACGGCAACAATGCAGGGTCACAACAGCAGGGCCAACCGAACTTGAGGCATGTTATGGGTGTAGGTTGGCAACCTACAGCAGTGAAAGGCAACAATGCAGGGTCACAACAGCAGGGCCAACCGAACTTGAGGCATGTTATGGGTGTAGGTTGGCAACCTACAGCAGTGAAAGGCAACAATGCAGGGTCACAACAGCAGGGCCAACCGAACTTGAGGCATGTTATGGGTGTAGGTTGGCAACCTACAGCAGTGAACGGCAACAATGCAGGGTCACAACAGCAGGGCCAACCGAACTTGAGGCATGTTTATGGGTGTAGGTTGGCAACCTACAGCAGTGAACGGCAACAATGCAGGGTCACAACAGCAGGGCCAACCGAACTTGAGGCATGTTATGGGTGTAGGTTGGCAACCTACAGCAGTGAAAGGCAACAATGCAGGGTCACAACAGCAGGGCCAACCGAACTTGAGGCATGTTTATGGGTGTAGGTTGGCAACCTACAGCAGTGAAAGGCAACAATGCAGGGTCACAACAGCAGGGCCAACCGAACTTGAGGCATGTTATGGGTGTAGGTTGGCAACCTACAGCAGTGAAAGGCAACAATGTAGAGTCACAACAGCAGGGCCAGGGCCAACTTGAGGCATGTTATGGGTGTAGGTTGGCAACCTACAGCAGTGAACGGCAACAATGCAGGGTCACAACAGCAGGGCCAAGGCCAACTTGAGGCATGTTATGGGTGTAGGTTGGCAACCTACAGCAGTGAAAGGCAACAATGCAGGGTCACAACAGCAGGGCCAGGGCACACTCGCCTGTGGGGTGGTCAAGTCGCGACTTGCAAAGTTGATTGAGACAAGACCTTGGTTGGATAAGATGGGTTAGATGGGTTTATCTCGCTCCAACCATGGGATCATGGCTCCCAACTCTCCAGGTGCGCGCCTCGAAGATTGGGAAAACCGAGCCCATTGAGGCCGGATCCGTCGCCTGCGGATACGGCAGAGATGACCTATGTGAGTCCCAGAACTGGTGAGAAGATTTACAAGAAACAATCAGATCTTGATGGTAAAATCATGTAAAATCTGTTGGTTTCCGGTGAACCATCCCCCAAGCTCCCAAGCTCCCAAGCTCCCAAGTATCAGGATTATTCCAGTCATCCCAACAATGATCCCAATGTGATACCACCATCTTGAACCAATTGGTGAGTCAACCTGCTTCAGGTAGAGATGGCTGAGAGCACTCCAAGTGGATTGTGACCAAAAGCGCGCGCTGCCCACGACAGTAGAGGGGGTTTCTTAAGGATCCATGGGTTTATTTCAAAAATTATTGGGGAACACTAAATATTGCATGGTGTATTCATGCTTTACATGTTTTATCACCATTTTCCTCATGATACTTGGCATTTTCCATTGGTATCCACCATTTTTATCAACAATCCGCCATCGGTTCTGCTGAATTCTCAACAGCCAAGGTTGGGTGGAACCACTTTCGTGGATGCCACGGATGGTGTGAATTATCCCACCACGGCCACCTACACGGTGACTGGCTTGACCTTGGGGTATTACTATGTCCTGAAGGCGCCCGGAGCTGCTGGCAACTGAGAAACACCTGGTAGATCTGCTGGGTATCCACAAAAACGCGAATTGATGAATGGTTTTTGAACCTCCAAAGGAACACTACCCTCTGCTAATGAAACACGACTCGCTGGGGCCCATCCCCCTATAATATGAGCATTTACATGGGAAAATCCACAAATAAGCTATAAATTTATAATAAGCTATAAATTTATAAATGGTGGATTTTCCGTTGCAATGTTTTTTTTTTTCGGTAGGTAACCTCTGTTTGGACCCCTGGGTCATTCGCCCCGTCCCAAAGTCATCCCGGTGAACACAGGTGGCAGCTGCCAATCGGGTGGTTGACACCAATGCACTGACGGACATAGTGCCCAACTATGCTGAGGCAGATATCCGCACATTGAAACATATTGAAACATGTTGAAACTGTTGCTGAAAAAAAAATGGCAGCGAACGAACATCCATTTGCATGGCAAATGTTTATAGTTAAAGATGCGAAGAGTCTGCCTGACATCTGATCTCAGTAGCAAATAATTTCATGAACATTTTAACCGTTAACCATTGTTTACAACTCTTGAGGAACAGAAGGTCTCAACACATCCCCGTACATTTCAAAATTACGTCTCGGAACCATGAATTTCAATATATGTTGTGGCAATGTTGACTGGGAAACAAGCGGTTCTCACCCTAGCAATTGAACAACGATGTTCACTCGATTGGTTTGAAACCCCTAGGCCTTAGCCCTATCTTTGATAGGCAAGACATGGAATTATTTTTTCCCCAAGAAGAATTATCCCAATGATCATCCGTACATTCCAATCTTTGCTGGTCAAACCATCTTTGAAATCCATAGAACAAATCCCACTATAGTTATAATATGCTATAATCAAAAAAAAACGATACTATCATAATACATATTATTATATAATTTACATATGTATATATATATTTATAATATGTTATCCAATCTCCAGCTATTCCCTCAGCCTAAACAAAAAACATCATTTTTGATGAAGATCCACCGATCGAATCTTGAGATCCTGCCAGATCCAACTCTATGCTGCTGCTGCACCGGTGGGGCTGCTAAGATGTTGCTGATAGGAGCAGCGAAGAAACATAGATGTAGATCTGGAAAAAAGATCTCTAGAATTTCGAGATTTGCTTGATCAAAAATAGCTGTTCTTTTTTCGAAGATGTCACATATCCTCACATATCATCATTTCTTTGGGAGATTGGGAGTCATGAACGAAGTCGGACATGAAACGGCAGTGCCGCACCGAGGATCCACCAGGCGCACCCACAGTGGTGGCTTCCTCACGCACTCAGAGTGGGTCAGAATCTCAGAGCCGAGAAAGGGTGAAGTATGGGCAGATAGGTGAAGTTCCACTGATTTTTGTGCCATTGACCAAGTAGTTAAAATATGTTAAAATGATTTCCACAGGGTTGCTCCCAGCAATTCACGGTGAATCATAGCTATGAGTTTTTGGGGAGGGCGGGAAGATGTCATGTTTGGCCACTTTTTTATCGAGTTCTGTATCTGAGCTGTTGGGAGCAGCCCTGTAGTTTGGGGGGAAATGCCAAGGAGACTTGTGAAGAGTTTCAACATGTTACAACCAATTACTGTACAGAACTTGCGACATTCGGAATTCGATGTCGACGGCTCATGATTGTTGGGCCGCCAATATTTGATGCTCTGTGTTCAATAGGACATGGTCAGTACGTGGGACCGTTGGTTCCATGTTGGTTCCCCTACCCTTGACCCTCCAGCCAAGACATGGGGCTTGAGGCTGCAAGTTTCCTGGACCCCTCCAGCGAACTCCGGTGGCTCGCAACTGCTGGGATACAAGCTTTACAGGTGGGAACTCTGCAGCAAAATCTGATGAACATCTGAGGAAATGGATGAAGAATGGAAACTTTAGGGTTGAAAGTTGAAACCCACACTGTTGAAAGTTGAAAGTCATCCTGGTTTTCCGGTAAAGTTTTTCCTAAAACCAGTCCATTGTTGATGGCAATTGTTAAACAATTGGGGAATCCACCAGTTCGGCAGAAAAAGTTGTTAAGACAGGAAAAAACTCTCTTGAGAACAGGGAAGACACTATAGAAGTTGCGAAGCCATCAATTTTTGTTGGTGAATCTGATACTGTGCTTTAAAAAACATGGAGATGATACCATGTACCGCGCTACCGAAGTCCAACAGTGAGAGGGTAGCAGACCTTGACAGGAATAATGGAGCCAACGATCCGATCAACATCGTGCTGTGGAACGGTCCGCAACGCAGAGATGGCTGGTTCATGGGAGTCATGGGGCGACTAGGGCTACCGCGGCTACCATTTAGATGTAGGGGTGCAAGCAACAGCAGACTCAAGACGCATGTAGCCCTTTTTATTGTAGAGGAATCTAGATAGGTCCCCAAGATTCCCCCAAGTAGATAGACAAGTTCATTATATAAACTCCTCTAAACCAACCACACGATGTGGAAAACATATGAAAACTCCCACCTTCTGAATGGACAAATATCATTTTCCCAATGGGAACCATGGGGGTCTCCAGAGTTTTTCGCATTCCAGGTCAAGGACAACCTCAGATCACGTCCTTCACAGTCACAGGCCTTTCAGGTCTCGGACTCAAAGGGAAAACACGTGGAAAATGGGTGGTAAAGCCAGTAATTAAAGCACCTGAAAAAAGGGGAAATGCTCTAGATATGTCTAGATGTTTCAGGATGTTGAAAACAGTCATGAAAAAAGTATATCAATTGATATCAAGTATCATCATTCGAATGTGTAGTGGCCTTTCAAGTGTAAACCAATCATCAAATGGGTAAAGATATAGAGAAGTTAATGTACACAATTAGAATCATCAAGTGGTTGACCGTGGTTTGTTGTTGGGTTGACGGCTTGAATTTGGTGCTCCCCCTGTATGGCTGAAAAAGAGGTGGCCTCATCTACAAATTTGCTGCCACTGCGCTGAATGCAGCTGGGGAATCCTTGCAGCCATGGCCTTAATCGGTGCAACAGGGAGGTATTTAGACCACAAAAACATACAAAAACTCTACGGATTTAAACAGCACACATGTGGGGAGAAAAGCACCCCAGTCGAAGTGGAAGTTCAAGTTGTTCCTTTTTTTTAAAGAAGATAAACAAAAAGTTGGTTTTTCATGGTTTTTCATGTTCCATGAGTGACTCATACCACCAAGGTCTTCAGAGACGTTGGTTCCAGGAGGAACGGTGCCAACACAGAGAACCTGGCATGGCTTAGCAGCTTAGCATCTCTGATGCTGGAAGTGGTGAGGAAAAAAATGGAGCTTCTAGTGACTCATTGGTGCCCAATGTTTTTGGAGGTGATTATCATCACTTGTCATGATCCATTATAATTCCATTATAATTTCTATATATATTCTATGAATAGCAAGAATTGGGGGGGATGCTGGCAGCGGATCGTGTTGGGTTTCCTCCACAGGGTTTGGCTGTTGGATGTTGGCTCTAGCAGTTCATGATTGGCATGTTAAAACACGGGACCAGAGTCTGAAACCCGTACAGAGCTTGGATCCGGCCTTGGATGGTGTCCATCTCTTCAAGCCATGTCGCATCAAAAACATTGGTGGAAGATATGGCCGACTGTTTCTAGAAAGGGAGGTCAGCCCAATTTGATGGTCATCTTCATGGGGAATAAACCATGATAAACTATGAGAAACTGATGGATGTTCAAGGTTTATGATGATTTACCATGGTTTATCATTGTTGATTGGTGTTTATCAACCATTTTTGCAAAAGCCCCACATTGGTTGCAGATGTTGGAAGTCCTGCCAGGATGGATGCTCCTGCTCGTGATCCTGCAGAAAACCGCACCACCACGCCGGGGCAACTGAGATGGTTGGTTTGGGAGATGAGCACCACAACTACAGCGACATTTGGGATATGAACCAGGACAGTTTGGGAAGTCAACTAAGTTCAGGATCTTAGCAATTTATAACATTTTATAACCATGTATGGTCAATTTCTATTAAGCATTGGTTTTGAGGCTTGCCATAGCTTGCCCAAAGGAAGTCAACAATGGCAGCTTGTGTGTCTTTGATTGCAGGAGTTTGGTAATGATCATTTCTCAACTATTTTTTTTGGGCTTCCAACTAATATTTGATAGGGCTAGGGTGTACCACCTTGCATCATTGCACTCTATCATTTTCATCCCTATTTCTGGGAGTGCTATCCCTGTTTTTCATAATAACTCCACATTTCTTCTTGAATTTTGATAATGTCCAGATCTGTGTTGCCAAATCCACATTTCTTCTTGATACATCCCCACTTCTTTGTTGGTAACATGATAACATGCCATGTTTGCTTGGTATAAACATCCCTGTAAACTCCCCCATGGCTTTCTGGGCAAAACAACGGTCCTCCTGCCCGGTCCTCCCAGGTCGGTACAGCTCGTCTGGACAGTTCCAAGTAATGACGGCAGTTCGCCCATCACAGGTGAGATGTTTCAAGAGGGAAAAGCACCAACCAGCATAAGATGGAGTATATTCATAGCAACTAACATAACTATGGAAAATCACCATATTTAATGGGAAAATTCACTATAAATAGCCATTTTCAATAGCTATGTAACAAATTACCAGAGTATATTCATAGCAACTAGACCAATGATTCTTTGAATATTTTGTACAGTCCTGACCTGAGAAAAGATTGCCGTTTTCTGGTACAGTCCTGCTCAGCACTATGAGTTTGTCACAAGTCAATCTGCTGTACACAGGATATGTCCTCTCCTACGACAGCGGTGACTACACCGACTTCAGCAACAACAGGACACGGGACTTTCGAATCATGTTGGCTTTGGAATGCACTTCACTTCAGATCTGATGTGCTGGGTAAGCCAAGTAGACCCCGACATTCTTTGCATTCTCTCCTTTTTTTTTGCAACAGTTCCTCGACAATTTCTGTTGGGGTCCATCACCCATTCCGGACAAAACCAAATAAGATATATTAATATATATATATATATATGTATATTAATATATATATATATGTATATTAATATATATATATATATTATATATATTATATATATATTATATATATTATATATATATATATTATATATATTATATATATATTATATTATATATATATATGTGTTGGTTGTGTATCCCATGAATTATGTCCACGTCGTGGTTGGTTTTATAACACCACTAAGAACGAGGGTAAATCCCTGTGACTGTTGGAGAAAACCAGCAATGAGGACCTACAGCAGTTCCACCTTCTCCGACACCGTCGATTCTCTGCGATACCTGGCATGCTTGGGTCGGATGGCATTGGAGATTGTGGAAGAACGGATCCAGAATGTTCTTAAAATCATCCTGTTCTTATGACTGTTCTTTTGGGGTCATGAAAATGTTGCCAATCTATAGCTTTTCAATGCTTTTCATATCCTTTCAACTTTCACCACCTTTTCTTCCAAGCTTTGCATAGCTTTGCGAAGATGGGCCCCGGAAGTTCTGCAGGTTTCCTCAGCACAACGCCAGGCCGGAAGGAAAGTTCCTACGCTTCGTGGTCTACGCGGAGAATGCCATTGGTTTGTCACAGGCGCGGGCTACCAGGCAATCACTGGTAATGGCTGCACGGAAGAAATATGTGCCGAAATCCTTTGATTTATCACGATTTATCATTATTATTGTGTATTGTTATTTATGACGTATTACCATCTATTACTATGTGTTATCACTTGTTTTCACTTGTTATCATCTATCACCTGTTCTCATCTATTATCGATAATTACACCTATTTTTAGATAGTATATATGTTATATATAGACATATTGGTATGATATGATGACATAAACGGCCGGAATTTTCCATTGCTTTCGCTCGAGCTTGGCAGCTGAGGCAAGTCCAGTCTATCGTACCCAAGTCTGTGCATTGCCCGGGAACTCAGAAGGTTTCAATGGATCTCAGCCATTACCCTTCGGTTATTATAGCGAAAATGGGCCATTGATAGATTTTTTTAAATGATGATTTACCTTTTAAATATTGTGATTGTCCATAGCTATAGTTACTTTTACAAGAGAATGAGATCTCCAGGGAGCAAATTTTATCTGAGATTGCTGGAGAATCCTGTATTTCTGCTGAACAAATGGGAATTTCCGATGGTTTTTGATGCTTTCAGACGGATCTCGTATCCCGCAGCCAGTTTGTTTGCATGTTTTCCAGGGCCACAAATATGAGTTGGGCTCAAGCCGATCAACCTCAAGATGTAAAGTGGATGATTTGATCCCGTTTCCGACTCAAAATATCGCTGCCCCAAATGCAAACTTGGATGGGTCATACTAAACTTATCCCCACTGACTTGGATATGTAATCGGATGGTTTTCTATGAATAAGGATAACCCATTGTTTGGCTGGCCTCCATATGTTTGTCCTCCCAAGATCCCTCCACATCCTAAGTGTGGTTTCAAGCATCCTTGTCCCATGGTTTACCCGACATCAACTTGCCATAAATTCTGGCCGGAAAAAAAATGACCTCTGACGTCACTGGATGGGAATTGGATGGGAATCATCCTTGTAGCTCGCCTAGATATCCATTTTCAGGTCATATCATGTTATATCCATTGAATTCTGGGATATTCTGGGCATTGAGCCAGACCCATTCAATTCCCACAAAATCCACCATTAAAGCCACCATTAAAGCCACCATTAATCCATGATGCCCACCTTCCACCCGCTCCAGGCCAGATCCAGTGGCCAGCTTTGTGGCCACGGAACACACGGATTACTCGGTGAAGTTGGTGTGGACCCCACCGGCCTCCACAGGTGGGTTTCCCATGGCATGGGATGAGGTCCGGAGAAGCAACAAGTGGTTGTAAAAACGCCGGTAATTATGCTATACAGATCTATACAGCTATGCTATGTTATTTTGATCCAGTTATTTTGTATATCAACTGGTAATTATGCTATGTTACTAATCAGTTATTTTGTTTTAATATGTGTTGATTCTGGTTCCACGTTTGAATAAAAACATATAAAAACCGATGAAGGCCGCACAACGGTGAACAGTGGCTGCCATTGTCGCAGGCTGCCTGGGTGCTCTCATCACTGGCTACAAGGTGATCCACTGGATCAACTGGTGAAAACTGATAATGATTCTGTTGTTTCTGTTGATTATCAACTGTTATTTCTGATAACTGGTGATTCTGCTGTTATTTCTGTTTGGTCAAGATTCTGGAAATGAGTACTGGAGAACTTGCTGGACTCTTTTTTAGTGAGTCTTCATCAGTTTCGGTCCAATTGAACAGCCATTTTTCTGCGAAGATATGGCCGTTTCGTGACAGGTCTATATGCGACAAGGCTCCAATCCATACTCCCTGGCACATGATGCGGGACCATCAGCCGGAGCCTCAGAGATTTGGAAGACAACTTTGATCAACTTTGAACATGGCATTTCTTCATGTCATCTTCAGACTCTTCAGATATATATATATGGTACAGTGAAACACCGAAATCATCAACCTTGGGAGATTGAGGTCCTCTACCACGTGCAGCAAGGTCTGCAAGCTGGCACCACTTACGGCTTCATGGCTGGGCTCTCGTTGCCAGAAATTGAGCTGAAAATTGGGCTGAACAGATTGGAAAACATGTCATCTTTGAGGATCAAATCTCCAGGTTTCGTTTTGGGACAGTAATCATCCAACCTCACAGGATTTTGTGTCATGATTAAATCATGAATTGAAAATGCTGTCTTTTTAAGCTCCATTTTTGGGTGATCATCCGATGATCATCCTGGAACTAAAATCCTCAAAAATCAGCAGGTCTATGTGTGCGCGGCTGACAACTGCGATGTGGGGGCCCTCAGCCCAGGATTTTCCAAAATCTGCGACCAGGCCCCCCCGAACTTTGCGACAAAAACATCTCCTGTGAACATGTTTGATCTTCATGGGAATAAAAGCACTGACTATCTCAGTTGGAGTTGGGAAGGTCAAATTTCCCAGCTCCAACTCTCCTGGCCCCCCATGGATTTTGTTGGACGGATAGCCCTCAGTTGCAGGTTGGCTCTCCCACGGGAGGCTTGGAAGTTACGGTGTGGTCCTCAGGTGATGGGGGATCCGAATCGAGAATCGTGATTCATTGGCATGATGTATTGATATGACTGGATATGTTTGGCTAATCAATGCTTAAAGTATTAGATGTTATCATTATTTGTTGGATATTGATTGGATATGATATGATATAATTGGTTGATTATGAATATTGGTCAATTGTTCATCACTATTGTTCGGTAATAATTATTAAGATGGGAATATACTGATGAATGGATATTGGTGGAGATGGTTTTCCCATATTCTAGTGTTGCTTGGTTAGATTATAATAATATATATATATATATATTGGTATCATGGGCAACTTGAGCAACATGCAACATGCAAGCTGTTGTGATTTTCAACCAGAAAGTTCTATTGAACTACGAACTTAAGTTGGTTGTTTGCAGTCTCATGGGGTATTTTTTTATGTATTTCTAGAGTCACTTTTCCACTGGTGTTTGATCAAAATCTCTCAGCTTTCTTCTGATTTTCAAGCCGAATACGTCATCCAACATATCCAACATCCATTTTTCAATCAAGGCCAACAGCGGGTCGTCCCTGTAAGCATAGAATCATCATATACAATATTATACAATATTATACAATAAATTTTACTATTGTAATATATACGATATATAGATATATATATATACATATATACATATATATATATATGTGTACATTATATTATATATATTACATATATGATATAAGTGGCAGTGATGTGGCCCGGTGTGCCTCTCCAAGGCCGGAGCACTGCCATCCTTCGCTGCCGACCCATTGACTTTGGTGGCAGCCACGCAGACCAGCATTGAGGTGGGGATGGGGTGCCAGGGGGAAGCTGCGATTCGTGGAATAATGTCATGGTGATGAAATGTGATGGTTAGTAATAGGTGACCAATGATTATTTTTTTTGGAATTATAGTGACTTACCATGAATTGATTGGTGATGAATTAAATGATAGTGCTTAATGTCATCACCATTACAGTGATGAATCATCATGAATGGTGACCTTCCGGTATCATGAAACATGGCATTTTCCGCTGGGAAATTCCCGAACAACAAATAGAGGTTTACAGCTGGGAAAATCGGAAAATCCTCCAAAAAAGTGGGAGATTGTTCATCATCATCCAAATGAACATAGACCCTTCCATCAGTCGGGGTTGGAAGATGAGTTTCCACGACTTGGCAGAACTTGGTTCAGGGTCTTTGATAATTTACTAGAGGGTAAGAAGCGCAATCCGCAGTGATTTTTTTGAGATTTTAGGACAACTCAAAAATGAATCGGACTTTGATGATTGATCCACTATCGCTATAGTAAACTATCAATCAGAATCTGTAGCGGGTTAATGGTTCATCAACTGGCAAGGATTGGGGTTTGATGCTAAAGATAAATGGTCCCTGATGCTTCTACAATCAGACTTACAAAACATCGAATGGTTGGGTTTTATCGTTCATCATTGTACAATTGGAACATCTTCTACCACTACAATGCTTGTATCTATCGTATACTGTATATATATATGGTATCATATGATAATAATCATAGCAACCGGGTTGCACATGATCCAAAAAAGATCATCAGTATGACCTGAGGTTTCTGTTGGCCACTTGGACTGCCGAATGGCAGGTGTCCTGGACAGCGCCAACTGGCTTGGCCATCACGCAGTGGACGCCTCGGATCAAGGTGTGTTTTTGCTGTGAATGAGAGGACAATTCAATTGAATCCTTCATAGCTTATGCATGTTTATGCTGATTTGAGTTGTTGAATATGGATGAATATGGCCCACATTTGCTTGTTGAGGTATGAGTTGTACTTCGACAATGGCGCTGGAACGGGTGGAAGCATTGTGAACCAGATCTATGCCAGAGACCCAGTCAGAACCATACACAACAATACCATCAATAGAAGAGAAATCCTGCGCCATCATATTTTTCATTGTAGAACTTTGGCTTAAACTATAAAAGTGGATACCATTGATACCATCATCTCTAGGTAGTCAAATGACAAAAGCTATTCATCCACAACAAATGGATAAAATGGATACCAGCACCACTTGGTGTCGCATCTCTGATCAAATGTTTTCTGAGGCGGGAACGGCTCTGACCCACAGACAGGATACTCTGAACACGGGAGAGACCTACCGATTCCAGGCATTGCACTCAGATGTAGGACCTCGGTGAATCCCATAGCTGGGAGTTGATGTGTGTTTGTACCCTCTGGTAAACTAACATAACTATGGAAAATCACCCTGCTATTAATGGGAAAATCCACTATCAAGGGCCATTTTCAATAGCTATGTCAAAAATTACCAGAGGTTATTCCCAATGAATAGGGTGTTGATCCCAATCGCCACATCTCAATCTCATGCGCCAGCTGTCCCGCGCCAGATCCGAGCCAGCAACGCCAATGGTTGGTGTCTCAGTTGCCACTGGCGACTTGGTAGTGGATATCAATGTGGTGTAACCCAATGACCCGATGCCATAAATGTGGCTGGGATTGAAAATCATCCCCCAAATGGTAGTTTATGGCAATTGGGTTTACCACACCATAGTCAAGTTGCAGTATGTGGCATGGTCCAAATGGGATGATGACTGGACACCGAAGGCATGGGTGCCTACAGCGGCATTTCCTCCTTTGCGGCGTCCGAAGCACCTGGCGTTCCACAGAACTTCAGGCCCTGTGGATGGTCCCCTTGAGAAGCAGCATGCCCCATGCTGGCTTTACCCAGAATTTTCGCCAGTATTGATGTGCAGTATAAAGTTTGGCATAGGTTGGCAAATGCAGTTGCACCCTGGCACCCTCTTGTTTTTGACTGTGGCGCATTTCAGACACTTGCTTGAAGATCTGGGCATGTTCTCCATCCAAAATGCCTCGTGGGTGAGATAGGATCTGTGATACCAGTAGTTGGTAGCTACCAGCTGCTTGCTGATTGCAGGTATGTGTCCTCTTCCATCTACACCTTGCAGGCATGGGGTGACCTACAGATCCCAGCATGCTTTATTACGAACAAGTCTCACACTCCAAGAATTGGACAAAGGGAATATTTACAGTTGCACAAAAAAATCCACCATTTTCCACTTTCCATGGTAAAATCTATGGTATCCTGTGGCTTTACCCTTCACCCCATGCAGTCCCCAGGAAGGCCACCCGCCAGGTTGGATGGGATACTCCAGCAGCAGTCCATGCCAATGAAGCCGCCATCATCCGCTACGAGGCACTGCAGGGGACCACTTTGTCCCCTTCGATGGTTGAATGGCCAGGGAATATGGAGGATATACCCTCCCCCCTTGACAGTTTTAGGGCCTATTAGGGGAATATGTAACATTGTGTAAAACTCGCATCCATTTCAATAGGGATTTTCCATTTTTTCAACCCACCCATTTTTGGGGTACCCCCATTTAAGGAAACCCTCATATGTTGTCCAAAACTGCCAGTTGCTGGCGCCTTCTAGGTGCGGTGGAACGATCAAACCACCATCACAGCGGTGCAAACGATCACCACATCGCCTGCCTTCAAAGTTGCCAGCGGCTCAGAATTCCAACTCATCTTGGAAGCAGAAATGGGTGTCAGTTGAGATTTTCTATGACCTGTTTGCTGAGAATGCAGTGGTCAGCTAATTGAACCTGCCATTCAGATGTCTTAAGTTGATGCTCACGAGTTTTTGGATGACTTTTGCACGTGCATTTCATTGGTCCCGGTACTGACCAATGGAAGCTGCTAGGCAAGTCCTTCTACGCCTTTGACGGCTGGCAACACCTACCGCTTTGAGGCGCACCTGCATAGCTACTCTGTGGAGCTAAATTTGACCATGGGTCGAATCCAACTCTCAACCACATTTGTGTTGTTTGTTGATGTTTGCTGAATCCCGGTGGAGTTCACGATAAGTTTGTGCACTTTTTTTGCTGAAACCAGCAGCCAGAAACCCATTGCCCCCGTGGATCCCGCTGGCAGGTTCGCGCTTGCAACATCAACGAGTGCGGTAGCTGGACTTCGCAGTCTGCCGCCCAGTTTGCATTTCCACCAAGCACTGCGGTGAAATGGTGGCCCAACAAAGATACCTTAAGAATGGATCTAATGAATGGATCAAACTATTGGAGTATCTGTAGATATCTGTAGATATCTGTAGATTGGATCTAATGAATGGATTAACCTAGAATACCCTCACGGAATCTATGTTTATTGGTGTCGATTGCCGTCAAAATGCAGCAAGAATCTGGTGCAGTTTGTGGTGGTAGCTTTGATCAAGGCTGGACTTGGTGTGCGGTGCGCTGCCAGAGGCAAGCTGCGAAACATGTGTGTGTGTGTCAGCAGATGGCGTTGAGAAGAAACTCAACATGTCTGCACCGTGAAAACGTGCACACACACACACTGAAAGCGGAAGACTTTGCTGCTGGAATAGATTGAATAGATCTTATAATTCTTATAGCTCTTTTGTACAACTGATGTTTGTGCCAGGCCCCATCTGCTCCGTATGTCATCACCTCCTCAGCAACGGATATCACGTTGGGATGGGACTACGTTGGCAAGGACTTGTCACTGTGCCGCTAAAATCTGTGTTTGATGTTTGCCAACGTTTCAGGCAAGTTGCAGTCGACTGTCACTTTAAATGTGAAGCTTCACATGTTTCACCGAGTGTGACCATTTGGATCTTTGGATTGGCACTCTTCCATGCATTTCTGAAAATGCAAGTGCGGCCAATTGTGGCATGGCTGGCAGCGATTTGTGTCAAGCTCCCAGCACCCGAGATCAAATATTCTGTCTCGACAGATCACGACAGTGATGGCGTCCCTGAACCTGCCAGAACTTCTTCAACAGGTGGGCTTGGAAGCCTTTGCCAAGCACTTCCCGGTGGATGCTGCTGATCTTCTTGATATGGATCAAGATGATTTGATTGATTTGGCAGCGAAGGCTGGAATGAACAAGGATCAGCGCAAGCAGTTCCTGCAAGTGATGGCGAGTCTTCCCAAGCAACATCTGTGGAAGCACTTCACTGCGTTGATGGAGGAGTATGATCTGTCCACATTTGTTGACAAGATCCCTGTTGACATGGACCAACTGTTGGCACTGGATGAAGAGCAGTTGAAAGATGTGGCCACTGATGCTGGCATGAAGAAAGACAATCGCCAGAGGTTTCTGCAGCTCCTTCCAGCTTTGCATGACCGACTTGCTCAAGTAGAACGTTCGGAGCAACTGCGCGGCTTGATGAAGGAGAATGGCCTGTCTGAATTTGCCAACAGCATCCAGGAGGCTGAGAAGCTGCTTCAGATGCCAGATGAGGAGTTGAGAGATGTGGCTGTGGATTGGGGCATGGCGAAGGATGCCCGTATGAAGTTCTTGCAGGTTCTTGACATGATGCGTGACAAAAGCAGTGACAGCTCTACAGAATTCGAGCTTGTCCTCTCTGATGCACCTGAGGATCTTGTCAACTTCCTGAAGAAGAAGAACTTGGAGCAGTATGCCTTGAAGATGTTCAACCACGAGAATGGGGACTATGGTCAAGTCAGTATGCTGATGTCGATGACGCCCGAAGATCTCATGGCAGCCGCTATGGATTGCGGTTTTGCCAAGGAAGATCGCAAGAAGCTAGGAGAGCTGGTGATGGAGGAGCACCAAGCCATTCTGGCTGAACCATCCATCGGAGGAAAGCTCTTGGATGTGCTGAGAGGAGCACAGGCCATGAGAGTGGAGAAGAAAAATGGCCTGGAGTTGGCCTACTTGCCTTTCAAGGAGACAGACCGCAAAGAGTACACGTACTCCTTCGGTGAGAACATTGAGCCCAAGCAGCACCCGTGCTCGCTCCGTGTGATGGAAGCCCAGATTCCTCCTGCACACGTTGAGGCTGATGTTGCGAAGCAAGCTGTGATTCTGGTCGTGGGGCAAACCGGAGCCGGAAAATCCACACAGATAGATGGCATGCTCAACTACTTGCTGGACGTGAAGTGGGAAGAAAACATCCGCTTCAAGGTTGTGGACGAGCTCCAAACCGTCACCAAGGAGAGTTTGCAAACAGGAGGCGCTGCCAGTCAAACTGACGCAATCACAGCCTACAAGATCCCGGCTGTGAAAGGCAGCCCAGTGCACAGCAATGTCACCATTGTTGACACTCCGGGCTTTGGTGACACACGTGGACTCCATTTCGACCACAAGATCGTGGACCAGATGAAGAAGTTCTTCCACGACATGTCAACACACGTAGACATTTTGACAGGTGTTTGCTTCGTGGCTCCTGCCTCAGCAGCACGTCTGACAGAGTCACAGCAGTATGTTTGGAACGCCATCCTTGGTTTGTTTGGGAAGGACATCGTGGACAACATCCTCCTTTGCTTCACGTTTGCTGATGGTGAGAAGCCCCAGGCACTCGAAGCAGTTCGGGCAGGTGGCATTCCAATGAGGGCTTTCTTCAAGTTCAACAATTCTGCCTTGTTTGTGGACCCCAATGGCTCTGAAACCGATGCTGTGAGCAAGATGTTTTGGGACATGGGGAAGAAAAACATGTCGGACTTTTTCCATTCGCTGTCTGGTATGGACCCCAAGAGCCTGCACTTGAGCAAGCAGGTCATGAGTGAACGCGAACAGCTTGAGGTTACCTTGGAGAATTTAGGGCCTCAGGTGAAACTGACCCTGGGATATGCCAACTCCTTGCAGCAACAGGCTGCACAGTTTGCTCTCTTTGATGACCAGCTGGAAGGCGCCAAAGACTTCAAGTTGAAGGTGCAGGTGCCAAAGTTCCGCAAGATTGCCACCAGCAACAATACCACCACTTGCACAGAATGTGACAAGACTTGCCACAACAACTGTATCTTTGCCAATGATGCGCAGAAAGCAAACTGCTGCGTCATGAGGAATGGATACTGCCAAGAGTGCCCCAAAAAGTGCCATTGGTCCAAGCATCAGAATCTTCCATACATTTTGGAATGGTATATGGAGACACAGGAGAAGACCCTTGATGACTTGAAGGTAAAGTACGACGAAGCAAACAAAGGCCGGCTTGACAAGGAGAAAATCATGCAAGGCCTCCTGGATGATATGAAGAAAAGTGACCAAATCTTGGCGCAGCAGATTTTGAAGATGAAGAAGTGCAGGGAGAGGCTCAACGAGATTGCCATGCGGCCTCACACCATGCCCAGTGAGGCCTATTTGCAGCAACTCATTGAAAACGAAAAGGCAAACCAACAGCCAGGGTGGCAGGGACGTGTGAATGGGCTGGAGAAACTGAAAACCCACAATCGTCTTCTCAAAGATGCCGAGGACCCAGAGTTTTCGAAAAAACTTGTGGCCCAATTCACTGGCGATCAGAAAGTCCAGCGAGCTGCTCGCTATTGCAAGACCAAGGGTGGCAACAATGCAGGCAGCTGGTCGTCATGGATGCCTTGGCTATGAGCCGCAATTCGAAGATGCAGTCAATTGCAGTCACACAAGCAGGTGGTGACCTCTGCCTTGTTCCGTTTGTGTGACCAAATTTTGATGTTGAAAGAGGTTGGGAGTGCCCAAAGAGTGCTTGATTGCTCACAGGGGACAGATCCACGATTGCTTTGTCAGCAGTCGCGGCAATCTTCGCAGACTTTAGCGGCTTGTTCTCCAGCCACAGCAGCTTTTCAAAACAGAAAAAATCAACGGCACGTTGCGCAGCTGCCACCAATCCATTGGATTCGCAGTGATTTGCCGTGGCTGTGCCAACAGCTGTCATGTGACATGCCGCAATGCCCAGCAATGCAAGGACAATGGAGGTGTTCCTTTATCTCAGAGCCGCACTTAGCCTCCCTTAGCATCTCCAGTATGTGTTTTCTTTTCAAATTGCTCAGAGCCCCAGAAAAAGTGTCGAATTTGGGTTGAAACTCCTCTTTGACGTGGCTACTAAGGTACAACATCAAGGTTTCCCTGGATGGTGGCACTACCTATGCAGCTGCAGGTCATGGGCCCATGAAATCTCATGCAGGATGACCTGGAATTTGTGCCATGCACTGCACAATATATAGCAGCATATTCCTGCAAAATGCGCCCATTAATGCCCATAATTGTCCATGAAATTTGTTTGATACATGGCCACTTTTCCAAAATCTGTGCGCGTTCATAGACATGCCCATGGCCATGGGTAGCTCAGCTATTGCGGCCAGGAAGCACAGCAGATGCCTCCGTTTACAGTTTCACCTACAACTGCGGTTCTTCGCAGATGTGCCCTGGGCGTGGTGGGCACATGTTGACAGATCGGGGTGGGGTATGAAACAATTTGGGCAGAACTGAAGGGTTGAAGAGCTGATGATGCACTCTGCTGTTGCTTTTCTTAATGATGTTCACGGGGTTGTGAATTGTAGCCCAATAATTCCCGATTTGATTGAGGGGATTTGAAGGATTGATGGGTCATTTGGGGCCTAGAGACCCAAAGTGGGGGCACCTCATTTCTCAACAAGTATAGTTCTCACACGGCTGTCATGTTCAAGAAGTAAGAGGCCATCATTTTGAGATATTTTGAGTGATCAAATTTCATGACAATCCCTTCCCTCCAATATGAACTATCCCGATATCCCCTGGAGAAACCTAGGTATTGGATTTGTTCTTTTTCCATATTGGGGTGTGTTTCGGGAATGGTGGAATCCATGAGTTCCCAGCTGCCTTGGTTTGCTTCCAAAAGATGGTTCCACTGGTGCAGCTGGGAGGTTCTACTTCAAGGTGTCAGCTGTGAACGGCGTGGGCACCGGCGAAGGTGTCCGGAAATCCCAGGATGTCCCAGGATGTCCCAGGGCGCATAGGCTCTGTGCAGAGCAGTGCCAGGGAGATTTTGGGGATGACATGTAATGATTTGCCTAGAAATTCTTATGAGGTCAAGTTTTCAGGGTTTCCAATTGATGTTGTTATATCATCAATGATTCAATGATATTCAAATTAGGCTCAATTGTTGACAATCCAACAATCCAGCCATTGACCTCTCCCAGTCTTGTCGACTCTTTCTGTACTGAGGCGGATTCGGATCCTACGGGCATTTACTGTGCACCGATTCCACTGACTCCGGCGGTAGCTCGACAGAGATGGGGATTGGATGATTGGGTGGTGGCTGATTGAGTTGAATCTTGGGCTTGGATAGAATTTCATATTGGGTGTTGATTTGCAGCCACTTTTGCGGGGATATGCAGGGATGTTGCTTATGAAGTGATAATGATGGAAGGTAGTTTTGGCTGCGCATTTTGTTGAATGACGAGGGTGCCATCAATGGACACTTCATCACATCATCATCATCATCATCATCATCATCATTTCAGGAGAGACAATGCTCTTCTGATATTGTACACTTGATCTTTGGGCCACACCGATGGTTTTGAAAACCAAGTTAACATTTGGATACCTCCGAACATGTTCCCAGAAATCTGTACAAACCCTTATGTTTTCCCCAACCAAACTTACTAACATTTACTAACCCCAACCCCAAGCTCTTCCCATGATTTCCAGTGCCACCAAGGCGCCGGTCCTCACGGCCACCGCCACCAGCGTCACAGTGGCGCTGTATCAACCAACGAACATCCAGTTGAGCAGCTCGTCCCACACGGGGTGGCGCATCTTGGTGGGGCAGCCCGGGTCAGCAGGGGATGATGCCCAGGATGGATGGATGGGGTTGGGAGCTGCCAGATGTGGTAAGTGGAATGGGAAGATGGGAAGTTGGAAGAGTGGGATGGCCTGAGATACTGAGGTTTCAAGAGCTTAGGGCGGTTTCTGAACCAGTTTCCGAGCATGATGGATGGACTGGTGAGCGCATGTGATATAGCATGAAGGTGATTGTAGTTGAACATAGTTGAACCATTTCTTCTTTCATCCAATCCTTGAAGTCTTTGCACCTCTGGCAACACTGAGCTCGATGACGCCAATGATGCGGACAACACCTATGATGAGATCGCCGTCTATGACACGTCAGGGGATCTCAGGCAGAGCTGGTGAAACGTCCTGGGTGAGTTTTGGGCGCTAAAAACCAAGGACTGTCCTGAGCTACACCATTACCTCCAACATCGTCACTGGCAACTACTACCGGGTGAAATTGAAGCTGTGCTCCATTGTCGGAAGCTCAGTCCTGGGATTTGACCAGATAAATTGATGTCCAAATACTTACTGAGAACATGTTTAAATTCCATATCTGGGCTTTTTCATCTTGGGTCTGGCGTTAAAAGGTTGAAATTACCCTAATATGATGTACATAACCATGTACATTAAGGTTGAACTTATTCATCATGAATGTACATTAATGTACATCGAAGTACATTGATTCTCTTTCAAAAATCCCAGCCAGGTTGACAGGGTGAGTTCTCCCCAGCCCTGAACCTCAGGCCGGCTGCAGTACAGAGTCCGACATCGGTGGGCCGATCATCGCGGCCTCCCCTCCAGCGGCGCCAGTGAGGGGCTCGGTGGCCACAAAAAACTGGGATTTTTGGATATGTCTAGAAGCAGTAAACCATGAAATTTCTGTGATCAAACTGTGAGCCTCTTTTTTTTTGTGATTAGATGTGACATTAGTTAGGGAATTTAAACAAGTTTTGAAGGATAATTACGTTCAGTTTCTGTTTGCAGGAGAGGACTCGGTAATTAATTAGTTGAGGGTGATTTTGGAATGGGTTGAAATGAACCTCCTACAAGAGTACTCTTGGAACCTGCCGCAAGCCCTTTAGATGCTTCAAACGGCTTGCTTCGGTTTGACATTAAGACGCATTTCAGATCCTTAGGGTTTGTATTTTTTTGATCACAAGTTCAAGTCACGGGTCATGTTGTGCAGGTTTTCCTCGAATCCAAGTCGCCCACACTTGATCTCAATGTTTATGGTCTGATCCTCCCCTCCGCCTGGCAACCCCCATCAGCTGCCACTGAGACTGCATATACATCAGCGTTGGGAGCTGAAGACGATAAGGGATGGAGACTTGTTTCAGTTGCGGATGTTTTTGCTGTAAACCTGGTTGGGTGGTCTTGAAAAGGTGGGGTGTCTAAGATCACAATAGTAGCAGTCAGATGGATAGAAATGGATAGATGATAGATTTCCTTACTTTTTTTGGGGATCAACTTGATGGTGATCAAATAATGCTGCCATTTCTCTTGGATGAGGGTATCATGCCCCTGAAGCAAGCTGACCACCAAAACCAACTTGCTATGATAAAGAAACAACTGGGGACTGGTGAAACATGGATGTGTCTTAAGTGGTCCAGCTTTCCTGAAACGGGAGTAGCTCCCAGACGTTGAGGAATTTTGCTTTGAGAAGCAACATGAATCTATTGCCTTCCCAACCACAGCGAATTTTCTCAGGTCAACTGACACAACACTGACAGTTGCCTGGCAGTTTGGCACTCAGCGGTGTTGTTTTTCTCCTCAGTTGGGGCTGACTTTCAATGGATTGGGCTTTTTCTGGATTGGATTTGGACGTGGAAATTCATACTGCCTATGGAAGTTGTTGCCAAAAACCATCATTGCTGGTTGTGTCAATGCCCAGATCGATCCAAAAAAATCACTCCATAGATATGCGCCGATGCATCATACGGGGATGTGCAGCAACTGACTTAGATGCCTCCGCTGCCACTGCTGGCATTGTTCCACTGCATTACACCGCTCCGGCGGCTCAAAGACTGTTCCACCGGATCCATTCGCCGCCAAAACGCCATGGCACGGAGAGGTGCATCCGTTATTCCCGTGGAGAGGGAATGAGAGGGATGGTTTATGGATGGTTTATGGATGGTTTATGGATGGTTTATCCATCCCTTTTAAACCATCCAGATAGTGATGGTCTGTGCCATCCGGATAGTGAATTACCTGATTCATTGATTTACTGAGAAAAAATCCGAACTTTGGCAAATTCAGCGAGGTGCATTCCAAAGACCTGCTCAGGCAGCTCCTTTCTCCACTTGGCCGTCTTGGGCCTCGCGGCCAGCTCAGGAAATTCACCTTTTTCTGATCGGTCGGAGATGGCAATGTTCAATAGGTCTAACCGCTACTAACCAATGGATTTAGGTGGGGGTTCCTCTGGATTTTCAAACCCATGATGTATGGTTGGTTCAGACATTTCTATCAGATAACAAGAGAAGTGTCTCCCATCTCCTTGGTCGAGATATTGAGGTGGTTGGGCTGTTGCGGTTTGCGCAGCATGCATTCATCCAGCCAGATGCTGCTGAAAGGTGCGGGACTCGAACACGAATCAGTAATCATCGGAACACTTGTCAGAATCCATTTCATAAGCCATAGGATCCCCCAACTCAATGGAGCTTTATGGCTGGGAAAATCCTCAGGACATTGCAGCGACGGGAGATGCTGGCAGCAGCCGGTCTGGCAGGTGATGGTCCCGGGGCATGATGCTATCATGAAGGTATATTGTGATATAAAACATCATGCCCCATATATCATATATCATCATTTAATCATAATTTAATATATCATTTACGAACCATGATTAAATGATGAGGGTTCTTCGCTATTGTAGACCCATCACTGGAAAGATATATGATAATGCATGATATACAGTGATATAAAACATCATGAATCCATGGCCGGCAAATGAAAATGATGGAGGTAGAATATGTTAGATGCATTGAGACTTGCGGATCAGCCAAGCACCCATTTGGTTGGTTGTTTTAAGAATACTGGTTTTTCCAACTCTATTTGGAATCATCTCAATCAACTCATTTGTTTCAGAAGGGTTCAAATCGCGAAAACTACCAACCAGTCATGTACTGTACTATCGTCATTTTTGCTGATTAAACGAGTTCAATTTGCCGATTAAGATCATTGCTTTTTTTCTCAAGCCTCCACTCATTGATGGCTAAATTCCCATATGGGTGCGGGTATAAATACAAAGCATGGATCAAGGTCCCGGGCCCACACACGATCCATACTCCATGATCCATACCCCGATCCATACCCCATGATACTGCGTGATCCATACCCGAGATCCATACCCCTGATCCATACCCTTGATCCGTACCCCTTTCTCGTTGAAGAAAGACTGATGCTGGCCCTAATGCTGCTTTTTATCCTAATACTACTTCTGGTCCTCGTACTGCTACTCCCGTTGCTACTACCGTTGTTTCTACTGCTGCCTCCGCTCCGCTCGCCTCCGCCCTCCGTTGCTCCGTTGCCTCCGTTGCCTCCGTTGCCTCCGTTGCCTCCGTTGCCTCCGTTGCCTCCGTTGCCTCCGTTGCCTCCGTGCTGCTGCTGCTGCTGCTGCTGCCACTACTAGTCATCTTCCTCCCAGGAGCTGCTGCTACTGCTGTCGCTTCTGCTGCTGCTCCTGCTGGTCCTGCTCCCGCTGCTGGTGCTGATTCACTTCCTCCGTGTGCTTCTGGTACTCGTAGTTGGACAAATGCAACTAGTTGACTAGCTACTAGCAATACTGCAAGTGCACCTTGAACGCTAGTAAGACTGGTTCTAGTTCCACTAGGTGCTTCTTGTACTTCTATAGTGGCGCTATGATTACAATTCCTTCTGTTTCTGCTTTGCCTGGCACGTGTAGAACTAGACCAGACTAGAAATACCCCGTTCTCTTCCTTCACAGCCATAGCGGGAAAGCCGGCCCAGATAGCGTGTCCCGATCCATACCCCGATCCATACCCGTTCCATACCCGATCCATACCCGAACCCAGTCACGCCACAACAAATGCCAATATGAAAGACCGATTCTATTACTACTACTACTACTACTACTCCTGCTACTACTACTACTACTGCTGCTACTACTACTACTACTTCTACTACTACTACTCCTAGTACAACTGCAGCTGCTGCTGCTACTTTCATTAGATTACTATTATTACTATGACTTTTACTAGTACTACTGGTACTGCTACTGCTATTTCTACTGCTACTGCATCTCCTCCTTCTATTGCCACTACTGCTGCTGGTGCTGGTATTTCCTTCTACTAGCAGTGGTAGCAGTTTTAGCAGCAACAGTAGCAGGAGGAGAAGTAATAGCAAGTAGGAGATAGTAAGAGTATCAGCACAATTTGTTTGCTATGATGAGCCCTTACGAAAGGGTACGGATCAGGCACCTTACGTAAGCACTCCCGATCCATAGTACGGATCACCGCGGAACGATCCATACCAGAATTTATGCTCACTCCCATATCTTTATCATCTTTTGATGATGGTTATGGCAAATCAAAATCCGTGGCTTCACCCATGTTTCATGGTTAAATCCACCATTTTGGGGCATTTCTTGATACATGGTGGATTTAACCATCAAAATGGTGGATTTAACCATCAAAATGGTGGATTTAACCATCAAAATGGTGGATTTAACCATCAAAATGGTGGATTTAACCATCAAAATGGGGTTTTATTCCCCAAATTTTGAGGAGTTCACCCCACCCATCGGTGACCGCTTGTGAAGGGCTCGCAGCTGCACCTGGACACGCTTCGGCCGAGATCTTTGGCGCTCGCGGCTCAGGGGACATGACAATGAAATTGATGGAAACATCGGGGATGATCTTTTTGTTGGTGTTTTTTTTCGACATGGAACATATTAAACATATCCCTAATTTTTTTGGAAGGAACAGCACTATTGAGCAGATCAAAATCCAGATTGGTACCCTCTGGTAAACTAACATAGCTATGGAAAATCACAATTTTTAATGGGAAAATCAACTATAAATGGCCATTTTCAATAGCTATGTTAAATTACCAGAGGGTATATGGAATTCTTCAGTACAGTGTGGGTAACATCGAGGCTGGACCGCCACCCACGCGAAAGCCCTACAAGGAGAACCTGGACGATTTCAAGGCGATGCAGGCGAGCAGTCACCAGGGAGTCAGCAGCAAATGTGTCAAAAGAAACTGTAGAAAATTATGGACTATCTATGACTATCTGATTTTTTTTTACTTTTAATATAAGTTTAATATAAGTTTATAAGTTTAATATAAGTTTAATATAAGTTTAATATAAGTTTATAAGGATGACTTTTTGAATCTGACAGCAATACTAATTTGTTTGTTGGGGGAAGTTTGCAAGATTCAGATTCAGCACTGCTGCAGGTCCTAATTGGTTCGGTTCTCAGATGGTCAGTGCTAGCGTGCCATCCTGCCAGCTGCAGTGATATGTTTCAGGCCAAGACATTGGGCCGGTTTCGAATCAGCAGGGCGCTTGCTATGAGATCGCGAATGCGGATGCCGGTGATTGCCCCAGAGCTGCCAGCTGATCCAGCTGCAGTTTTCAGCTGGATCATCCGCTGCCAGGAAAAACCATGGCTCCGACCCCTGGAGTGGTGGTGTCAGCACCTCAAAGGGCAGCTTTCTGCCACGATTTACGCTTCGCAGACAGCTAGACTACGAAGATTTCTGGGTTTCCTGCTGATGAGGTTTCAGTTACAGTAACCCCAAAAAGATAGAAAAGTCAAATCCTACTAGAAATTATGATAAATGTCTTTGAAGTTACTATACATCATGTTAAATGGACATCAGCTGGCCATATTTTTGGTACCAAACTATAGACCACCAAAACACCACCACACCGTTTTTTTTTTGAGCAACCAAGGTATGACCCAGATGCCCCGTGTGGAGCTGGAAAGTGTGGATGCCAAGCTGAAATCCAGTGGCGAAACAATGGCATCTTGGGGTCTGTCAAAAATCATAAGCCGGAAAATCCACTATAACTGGAAGTTTTAATGGGAACACCATCAAATTATATCAAACTACCCTCTGGTTATTTAACAGTTCGCCATGGTATAGATGGCCCTAATCAAAATAGATGGTTGACCATTTTTTACCTATTAATAGCATGGTGATTTTCCATGGCTAGCTATTAAACAACCAGATGGTAAATGGTGGGTTTTACTGGATGGTAGCCCTTTCGTTGGAGCCTGGGACTTCGTCGAGCCAAGGGCATACATCCACTCATCTGGCAAGGGGAAGTTTGCACCTATGACAGCTGGGAAGCCCAAACATCGGCTGGCAAAGGGTGGAAAAACCCTGGATCCTCAACATTTTCTATGGGAAAATGGAAAGTTCCCAGGAAAAACCATGGAAAAAACCACCATTTTTCGGATGGCGGAAACCGATGGCTTCATATGTTGTGAGACTGCACCGAGGCCGGTGGCGGAAAGGGAAAGCTGGGAACTCAGTTGTTGTCCAAGTGGGGTACAGAAAATTGGCATTGGAAAATCCGGAAATTAGGAGGTAGCCATTGTGATAGTAATGTATCATTTTTAAGTGTGAACCTCCCAACCAAGCAAGTGATTCAATTTGATTGACCTAAGTGGTGGTAGCTCATGAGTTACCTGGACAGTCCCACAATTCCCGACCTTCAGTGTCCATTGGAAAGCATGAAGTGAGTTGACTCTCAAGACAGGCACAAGTACTATGCTGCCAACTTTGCGGGAAAGGCTGGTCGCCATGGACAACCGGAAGACTTGACCCAGCAGCTGGATGTTTAATCCCCCAACATATGATCCACATATGATCCATGGATATCCATGGTATCATGTAGCTATTGACCCATCCCAGAGATGAATAGTTCAGCACCACAAATGACCCAATTTGTTGGGTGCTGTTCGATACCAAACTGTGCACCTGGATCTGCCTGGAGCAGATCGTCGCCGAGTACAAGGACTTCGTTGGAACGTGCGCTGACATCCCCCAGAGTTTCAAGCTCAGGGATCTCAGGGATCTCGGGGTGTCATTTCCGGTGGCTAAAGATGTCCCATTCGACTTGGTAATTTCACCCCACATAAGATGTGGGTTTCCAATTCCAGTTGACTGGTAGATCTGGTCTATAGACCCCCAGGTGCAATTGGTTGGGGACTAGGACTAAGATCCAAGATCGAATTATGAGGGTTTGCACCTGGCATCCGCCCAGATGGTGCCGAAACCATCAGCTGGGAGGCCTTGGGTCGATGTGATTTTTCCAGGTTTCAGCTGGGAATAGCTAGAATCAGAGCATGTCAAAGTCGATATGGCAGTGTGTCAAAACCTTGTACCCCTGGTGAACATCAAAATAGCTGGTAAATGGATGTTCATTCCCCCAAAATGGTATTAATAGGTATTGATCCATACCCATATGTCACAAGAATGCTGACCCCCCCTTGAATTCCTGTTCTTGCTTATCTTGCTTTGATGGTGAACAATTTTAGCAGTTTGCCCTCATATCCTTGCTGCAGATCGCGAACGTTGAGCGCGGTGGCAAATGCTGAGCCACATCTTTTTCACGTTTTCTGATTCGGTACCAAGAGTTTCAATGCTGAGTTTGAACATGTTTGAAACCTATGATCTTTGTCAGTTTGCTTTCAATTGGACTTGGAATCGTTTTGCGCCGGTTTGGTTTCGTGCGGGAGTTGCATGCTGGACATCCTTCAACCTGATTTACAGTACATTTACGCAGTGCTACGATATGGTACTATTCATGCTGTTGATTCCGTCGCCAACGCAACACCCAGTATCAAACTCCAAATCTTTAACGAATCACAATTTTCTGTGGCAGGGCTAAGACCCAAGGTAAAAGGAGCCATGAACTGTGCTCCATGTTGCCCCAAAAAGATAGCAGTGGCATTGGACTTAGCTCAGCCGTGGCGAAGAAAAACCTCCGGCAGATCTGGGGGGGGTCTCTTGTTTTCCTGGCGTTGGAACTTATGAAGTAGATTTTACCATCCCCTCCAAGATAATGATAAATTCTGAGAATAGCCTTCCAACCATCTATTTTGGCTCTGTGAATTGAAGGGATGGTACTTCCGTTTCAAGTCCTGTGATTCCCAAAACACTGAGGTTCTCGGGTTCTAATGGTGGCGCGATCATCGAAGGCCATCGGGATCAAAACCCGGGTTGGTTGAGGACAATCTGTTTTGATTGTCATCAATAAATGGTATAAATGGCTAATTATTAGTGGGGATTAATGTTGGTAGAGGATTGTACTAACCACTATATGTTAGATTATGCTAATCAATATATGGGGATTATCACACCCCATGTTTGATCATGTTTCATCATTTTTCTTTGTCAACTGAAGAGGACCGGCACGGGACACTCTTCAAATGGATGGTGATCAGCCTATGTTACATAAAATGTAAGAGTTGACCCATTTGGCTCAGGGAGATCCATTGATTGGGTGTGTCCACAAATTACCATACCCAGCCCCATATCTACAATTTACAAGCATATCTACTATCTGCATATTACAATCATATTACTGCATATGACATCATCAATACAGCAATTATACTGTACGTAATAACGATGTATATAATACATATTACAATAATATACCACGTGATACAATTTTGTAGATGCATCTTGTACCATATCATCTTATCCCCATATATATATATATATGTATCATCACCATATCCATAGGTGTTTCCAGCATCCACCAATCGTTTCAGGTTGGTACGTCTACATCTCCACGGACGGCGAGACCTGGCCGGCGACCAACGCGCCCAGCGACACGGTGGCGGATGTGAACACCATGCAGCGCCTCGGTGGGGTGAAAATCATGGGCTGGCAGATGGGAAAACCATGGGAAAAAACCATGGGAAAAATATGGGGAGAACGAAAATTGAATGCAGATAAAGGATGGGTTTGATTGATTTACCACTTAAGTCGGGATTTATCATGATGTAACTATCAAGAAAATGGTTTTAACACGTTTTAATCAGCAAACATAGCAAACAGTAGGATATTTAGTTGATACATGGTGGCTGTTTGAAGGTTGATGGGTTATCACAGGGGGTTAGTAACCTATCTGGTCTATTGAGGTTATTATGAACCATGAAGGCCTAAGGCGCAACTGAATACACCTTAGGATGAGTTTAGCGGATTTAGCGATTGGAAATTGGGTTTGAACAGTCAATCTTAGCGATTGGAACGTGGGATGAAAGCCGATAAATCCAATTGGTGATGGGAAGTTTTGCCAGTAATACGGATGTATACCATAATCAGCTAGAACATCTATGCCTCAGGGTATCTACCATTCGTCATGACCATGTTTTTTATTTTGAAATTGGCACGAACCACAAAATATCTGAATCCAGTGAGACGTGGATGTGCATCAACTGTACCTGTTGAAGAAAAAATATGGGATTTCAATGGATTTCATGGATTTTATTTGGTTCATATTTGATGCTGTCTTCACCTAAGCCAAGCGTCAAGCTCATTTCGGCATGTTTTGGCTCCAACTGCGTACATGAATTTTTGATGCAGTTGGGGCGTATCAAAATGACTCTAGAATTTGATTTGGTCTTAAGAAGAGTTGAGGTGAACATTTTTGTAAAATATTGAAATCCCTGATTGAAACCACTTCACTGAGGTATACCATCACTTGTGCGACCTATTCGGCTGGCCAAGCAATGCTGTGGGTCTGGCTCTCAGATCAGATCAGCCATGCGCGTTATGTTTTTTTTTCTAAGGAGCATAATCACAAACTAATAATGACAACAAGGAAAAATAAGAATGATAATGATAATAATCACAATGAGCATAATAAGCATGACAGTAGTAATGATAACAGTAATCATAATATCATGATAACACTGATAACACCAATATCACAATAACATGATAATATCATATATATATATATCATATATATAATATATATCATAAATATATATATATATAATAGTAATAACAATTATATAACATGACAACAATTAACACAGCATATCTACACAGCAGAATTTTCATCCCCACGCATCCAGGTGAAGGTCGCGGGCTATAGCCTGGCGGGCACTGGCACTTTGTCTGCTGGCTCCTCAGGGTGAAACTGTGGCACTGTTTCAGCCTAGCAACAGCTGTGGCGGGTTGACCGTTCAGCCGAATGATGGTTAAGAACGGTTTGTTTAGTGGTTAATTAATGAGAAACATATCCATAGCAATTCGATAGTTGGAGTCTTCGGTCAACTTTTTGGTTGATCTCATCTTGGGTCAGGTGGCGGGTTGAGTTAAGGCTTCATTGACAGTCACCTAACTTTTTGTGTTCCGACTATAACCTAGATTCATCAGCCAGCTTTAGATTGTTGCTTAGTGTTGCTCAATGTTGCTTGTATATTATAAACGATACCAGATAATTGAATATCCCTATGATATATGTGTATATATTTATATATTAGATATCCCAACAATATCCCCAAATATAGTATTTTGTATACCATGACAATATCATGTGGGATATTATCATGGGGATATTGTTCTCCCAACCCACCGTCACTGTGGCACCGTCCAGGGCACCCTGGCCTCGCGCTGCTCGGCGGCGCCAGATACCCCGGCCACCCCGACGGTGGTGAGTTCGAGCGCCACGCAGATCACCGTCGGATGGTGGGGAGCCTTAGGGATCAGTGGTGGATTATGAGCCCATATTGAGTCCATTACCTACAGGATGGGGCCCCCAAGATTCAAGATAGCGTTCAGTTGAGATATATGGCAGTGAATTCTATGGTTTATGGTGGAGATATAACTGTAGTTCATGGGGTTTATAAATGTTTATAAACCAAATCCCATAATGGGATAAAGATGGGATAATAATCCAGAAATTTCTGCCAGAATATCCCATGATTAGTCAAGGATTCACCCAGAAATCATCCGTAATGGGCCTAATAATGGGATCATAATGGGATCATGAGACAATAGATATTGGGATATAACTATAATGGATTGGGATATTGGGATCATGGATTATAATGGGATTATTGGGATACAATGATAATTAGATATTGGGATTATAATGGGATCATAATCATTTCAGGAAATAATGGTACTATAATAGTATTAATTAATCCAGAATGATGAATCATGATCCATGACTGAGAAATGCAGCAAAACATGACTGGGGGGTCTTGATCAGTGAGATGGGCAGGATCGCGAACCGCATCCATATAGCCATGGGGTTTGTTTTTTTCAGCTGGTATGGCTCGGCTACTGTGGGTACAACGGTTGCTTGCAGTTTCTACCCATATCATTGACAACCATCATCAACCATAGAAGTTGTGAAAACCACAGCACAAGATGGACAACGATGGACATCTATTGGTTGAACGCGGCATTACTTTGAGAAACAAAAGCCATGCTGGATGCTACTTAAAAAGATCTGCTTTTCTCGAAGTTGTCCCACAATTTGTTTGGAATGGATGAACAAAACATGGCTTTGTCTCTGAAAATGCGCTATTCCAAATCTATTGGCTTGTGAATCACCATACTTCCTGTGTCTTATGGCCACTGAAATGTGGGTATATCCACGTATTGAAACCATCGTACCACGGATTTTCTCCTGAGGACCGCGCCCACGACGACGGAGCTTCACAATGCACTGCATCAAGGGTACAAGGCAAGACACCAGGGGGAGGACGAGGGGGTGGTTGGAGAAAGTTTGAAATGGGAAGTCCCATGGACAATGAAGGTTTTAGTGGGACAATCATTTACAAACTAGAAACTATTAAACTATTAAGAACTACTACCCCCTAGTAATGAATTAACAACAGTTGCGAACTGGAAAATGACCCTTGTCAAGTTTGATTAATCATCTATTAACAATGTTGATTTTCCATAGCAAACTGTCGGATTGCCAGAGGGCAAGTTGGATTAAAGAAAAACATATCGATATGGATAGAGGTTTGCTAGTTGGGCAACGCCGACGAAAGCCCACATGTGATTGGTGTTTCAGATACTGGTTTGTGTGAAAATGACGGATTTACACACACGACATTTTTTTTGGCCATCAAATGGTGGAGAAACCTCTCATCAACCGGACCATGAATGGAATGGAGTTTCCAATTTTGTGATTACCCCATGTCTTTCATTTCCATCATGATTCCCAAGAACTAGTTGAAGAATGGGCATGTTAGTGGACTGGTCATTTAAAGTTGCTCTGGAAAATTACCAATTTGTTCGATGAATACACACTATAAATGGATATAAATGTTGCTTTTCTAAAGCTATATGAGTTTACCAGAGGTTATATGATTGTATGTCAATTAAATCCCCATATAAATCCTAAATATCCCATATAAATCCTAAATATCCCATATAAATCCCAAATATCCCAAATATCCCATATAAATCCCATATAAATCCCATATAAATCCCATATAAATCCCATATAAATCCCCTTAAATCACCATTCTCCACCGGTGAAGCGCGTAGGTCTCGTTCGATGATGGCGCCGGAGGACCCTTCACCACAGTCACGCTCACGGACAACCTGCAGGCGTTGGGGAAAATTGAGCCGCTTTAATGGAAGATTGAATGGAATATATCTGAAGGGTAATATATATATATATGATTGAGTGGGCTGGTGTTGAACATGAGACCTGTCAATATATATATATACACGTATATATACATATATATATATATACATATGTATATTGATATTTCTGGGTTTGTTGGAAACTTCTGTATACCATGGTATAACCTCGATTGCTAAGTTTGGTGGATAAGGTTATAATTGAGCATCAACTTGGGTACCCAGAGATTCAAATAAACACACTTGTGAGGGCTGGGCATTCAGGAAAATTTGGGGAATGATTTTCGAATGCAACTTGAGGTGATTTGATGTTTTACTCCATTGCCTGCTGAAAAACTTGCAGGTCCAGTACACCAAGACGGGCTTGTCAGCTGGTCAAACCTATAGGCACCTGGGGGCGGGTTGGACGGGCTGGTATTACAGCTGAGAAAATTGACACGTGACACAAGCAAGTTGGAGGCTTGTTTCTGATTGACCAATATTGCCAATGAGTTGACAAAGACACAAATTGTGACCTGAACATTTTGAGATGAACGAGTTTCCCGCCTTTCAAGACATGTTCACATCCAAAAGGAGTTCCTGCCTTCCTTGGAGGTTCCGTGTTCAGTACTTGTCCGAAACCGGAGAGAGTTCCACTTCGGCAGTACTGTTCCTTCCTCAGCTGAAGGCGGTGGTAACATTTGGATCATTTGGTATCCCAACTCCACCCACGTCGATGATCAGTTAAATGGGGGAAGCCTCTGAGAGATCACCATGATCACCATGCTTTTGGGTTGGTGAAACTGCCAAGAACTGATGACATCTGATGACATTTGGATCATCCGGACACTTTGAGGTCCGCAGTGGCTGCATCTGTACCCGATGCACCCGTGGTATCTATTGCTTGGAGCCTTAAGAACCCACTGGAGCCAACTTTCAAACTTTCCCTCCGCACAACGTGTTTGTTAAACTGGGATTGGATTTAATCTAGTAATTATTTCCAGATTATGGATGCGTAATAAAGACTGTGAATGCATATTTTTTTCCATCGTATAAGCCGTATAATGGTATATTTTTCTTGGTGTTTGGTCCTTCGGGTGAATGTCCGGAAAACACGAAAAAGAAAGTCATGGCGAATCTTTGCTGGACCTGGAGCAGACCAGGTGTCGACTTCGGATACCACCTTGGTCTACAGTGCGCAATTGCTGGGTTCCACAGGTGCTGCAGATGGGACATATGGCAGTCGTTGGAGTCCCTGACGTTGATGCTTTTGATAGCTGGAATATCTTTGGCGAGCCAGCAAGGGGTGTAGAATCCAACCACCAAGCGACTCAGTAAAGGGATCATAGGGATCATACCACGCGACTTGTGCAGGTGGAACAGCCATCACTGGTTGGAACATCTATGCCTCTGATGATGGCATCACATATCCAACCACACCATATGCCCGTTCCTCAGGGATGACCTTGACACAGTTTCTTTGGGGTGTGCTGCAAGCCAGGCTTGGGGGTGCCACTCAAAATCAACTCCACCCACCAATGGCATGTGAAAGCCACAAGTGAAATGAGCCGCATCGTGCAAGTTCCATGCGCTGTGCATTAAATATTAAATTCTATGCTCAGTTAATGGTTCAATTCCCAGCATGCTACCATTTACACTCCTGCAATACACTGACTGGATGCTTACAAGTTTACCGAAAGATCTGCCTGAATCATAACCTCATGACATGAGGCTTGCCTAGCTCACTTCTGGAGGGAAAAATTGCAGTGACCTCCAATAGTTGATTTTTTCAAGGCCAAAAAAACATGGTTTTTGAATCACCAATCCACTTGGTGCAACGATATCGGGATTATGATCCTCCCTTGCCGAAAAAACGATTCATGGTAACGCCATGTAACCCCCCACAAAAGGATGGAAAAAAGGACAATCCTACTCAAATGGTGATAAAATGGTGATAATTACCTATATTCAATATATATATATATATATAAACCTATTATTAGATCATCTATGGTGTTTTTGTTGACCAATTCTCTTTTTGGTGGTCACTAGTCATGATCCGGTTCCTTTTGAGGCGACTGAATCGGCCGCCTTCACGTCGTACTCCCTGGACTGTACCAACTTTTATGCCGTGAATCGGGGACAGCAGCACCTCGGAACAATGGAAGGGACCATGGAAGGGTGAAGGAAAAAAAGGCGTTGTTTGGGAGCGGAAGGTTTCAAGAAAAACGGCGGTCCGAAGGTTTTCTATTCCAACAAGCAGATACTTGCAGCACATATGTCTTAATATCCCTCAGTTTTTAATTGGAAACAACCGAATAATTACATCTAAATAGCTGATCAACTGGGGGCTAAAACATCAGGGATGATTGATTTTCTGATAGTATCCGTAGCCATTTTGGCTCACGTCTGTCTCTCAAGTGCTTTTGTTGCACTGGATTCGATAGAGCGCTTTACATCTGGGGCGATGCTGCGCCTTTCCATTTTGACCTTTTGGGTGGCATCTTCTTGGGCATCGCTAGATGATGCTCCAATAGAGGGCAGTCTTGTGGTGGACGATGACTGCACCCACTCCGACACATGTGCCCTGAACGCATTGCAGCTCAAACGTTGCCCCTTCAACTTCCAGCATGATGTAAAGGAGACGATGCTGAACATGTCTGCAGAGATCGACAGCTTGAACGACAAGCTGGTAGTGTTAGTCGCCAAAGCAATGCGCACTTCATTCAAGGACGACTTCAGCCGCCTGGTGGGTGCCACCTCGAGGGCTGCTGCTGTCTTGGAAATCGTAGCGCCGAGGTTCATTACCTTGACCAACAAGACTAGCGCTTCTTTGCAAGATGCAGGCATTGACGCATTTGGCGGCAAAGCAAAAGAAGAGCAGACCTCTTTGCTGAGAATGCAGAGGTTTTTGGTTGACCATGCTGGCGAGGTTCTCAAGAACATTGCCGCTGCTCGGAGCAACGACGGTGATACCGGATTCGCCACAAAGGTGAACACGGCAGCCCAAGAGGCTGGACATTGGATCCAGGGTGTGCTTAAAGTCGCTTGGTCCACTGCAACAGATCAGCTGCCACGCATCAATGCTTTGGTGAAGAATGAGATTGTGAATACGTCTGACATGGTGACCGAGGCAGCCTGCGCTGCGGACACTGCCACCAGTATCGCTTCCCTTACAACACTCTACGCACAAATTGTGCAAGCTGCCACAGACTGTGACGTTCGCAACAAGACCTTGTTCAGCATTGCGGATTGCGAGTCAAGCGCTCTTTCTGTTCAGACAGGCATCAGCTTGGTCATCAAAGAAGGAGCAAAGATGATGCACACCTGCTATGGAAGCGACTGGAGTTGTGCGGAATCCATGGCATCGGCCAGTCATGATCTTTTGCAGGCCTACAATTCCCTTGTGGTGTTGGGCGATTCTTGTAAATCTAGTGACCCAATTGCCCTGGCCGTTTGCGAGAGTGAAGCATTCCAGTTGTCGTCCAACCTGGGCGTCGCTGCTGGGTATATTTGGAAGTCAGCAGACGTTTGTGCATCTTCTTGCAATTTGGCGAAGCCGCAATAGCCGGCGCCAAGACCAAGACTCTGAAACCGCTCAAGCTGGTGCCGCCAGCCGGTTGACTTGGCAGTTTCTACCCTGAAATTGGGAGACAAGTTGAGTCGGTCAATTTTACAGTAGCTGCTACTGCTGGATTCCATTGGATTGGCTTGTTGAAGGCCCATCAGTTGTTTGACGCCCCATTGTGGAAAAAAAAAAGATAAACTCCTGTTACCTGTTTTTATCGCATCATAACTTCATGGTTTTCGACCCATCCCCAGCAATGTTGACAGATGTTGACAGCACGGCCGGCACGGCCCAGGTATTTCTGGCTGAAGATGGCGGCAGTGAGCAGCGCGGGCGAGGGCGCCTTGTCTACTGCTGTAAAGAGCCGCTGCTCTGCTGTGGGGGATCTTAGATCAGACAGAGAAAGTGGGTGAAATATCGTGGATGAATGGGATGTTACATGGGATTTATATGGGATTTATATGGGATTTACATGGGATTTACATGGGATTTATATGGGATGTTACATGGGATTTATATGGGATTTACGGGGATTTAATTGGACATACAATTCGAATATAGATTTTACTGGGGAGATAATGGGGATTACAACTGGATACAATGACATAATGGGAAAGCATAGTTGATATACGTAAACTAACACAGCTATGGAAAACCACCATATTTAATGGGTAAATCATCTATAAATGGTTGATTTTCCATAGCTATGTTAGTTTACTGGAGGGTAGTGCATGAATTTGAATTTGATAGATGTTCTTTGGTCCAAACTTGGGTTGCTTTTCCATAGAAGGGGATGGTCACCCACCAATTAACAGGGTGTAATGTACCCATCAACAGGATTCCCAATTTGGGATGGATGATTGTTTTGAGTTTGACCATGGCACACACACACATATAATACAATAGTGAAGATGATGGTGAACGATGAATATCATAGATTATATACTTGTGAAATCTCATGTTAATAGTGGTATTGTTGTGATCTAAGTTGTAACTTTTATAAAACTGATTTTGGTATGATTTTATGTGATTGCGCTATGGTCTAGCAACTGATAGTCAAATATTTGGAAAAAAACACTATACGATGTGTTTGATATGGTGGGGAATGCAGCAGCTTTGAAACAATAATGCAGCTGCACCAACATATGAGTCAGCATCTCAGACCCGCGCAAAATGATGCATAAAACAATCATTTGCAGATCTGAAAGTGCAGCACGAAGTGCATGTATACATATGATATATGCACAGGCACAGATTAGTGTCAGGTGTGTGTGTGTGTGTGCGCGTACGTACGTACAACTCCAAAAGCTCAGTGAATACTCTCAACATGTCACCCCTAGATTCATGAAAGTGATGATACAAGTGGCTTCCGAAGTGGGACCCATCAGATTTTTGTTTGGGACGTCGGACGAACCAATTTGTTTAATGGGATATGCCCACGAAAACGTCAATTTTTTATCGAGAACGTGCCATGGCAGGCACCTGGCACCCCTCTGATTCCAACTGTGGTCCAGTGCTCAGATGTGGAAACAGAGTCTGGGTGGGAAATGGTAGCTGGGATATGATGTTAAGAACCAAAACTATTGGGTTTTAACCACCAAACATGGAGAGATATAATTCATTGATGGTTGGTTGATAGGTGGACAGGTGTCAAATTAGAACGGCGGAGTTGGCGACCTCTGTGGGTCCATTGGGACATGTTTCCACTAAATCTCTCCATGACAAATGTTCCGGTGTCATAATTATTCCGACATATCTTGACATGTTCAGTTTTATCCCCTATCCGTTAATATCCAGATTTATATTGTTCCATGTAATGTTAATTGGCAATGGGAAAGATGTGATAATTGCGATCCATTGTGATACACACATGTTTGCAATTGGTTATCCCTATTACTTCCCATGCCACAGGGATCCACAGGGTCTGCAAGCGCATTGACTGCCACGGCTGAGACTGCCTCCACATCCAGTTCCATCACTATCGGCTTTGACACCAACGGTGCCTCGTGGATGGGATCAGAGGACATGCCATGGTGATTTCATGGTGATGGCTTTTCCCACACATGCCATATATCTACATGCCATATCTATTTAACATAGCCATGGAAAATGGCCCATAGAAATAGATGGTTTACCTATTAAAAATAGTGATTTTCCATGGCTATGTTAAATAACCAGATGGTACATGCCATATCTCCTCCAAGAAGTTGTTCCTGTGATCTGATTTTCTCGCGAAATCCGGTTTGATTATTAATGGAGTCTGGGGGAGTTTGGGGTCGCTGACTGACTGTGAGTGAGATTCTTCTGCCCTGAGGAAACACGTGTGGTAGAAAGGACATATCTGTTCGTTTTTAACCACTACCCTGTGATAATTTGACATAGATATGGAAATCAGTGGGTTTACCTGCGGAAATTTGTTTGTTGGGGACCTCAAATCCTGACCCTTTCGAATGTGAGCCATCCTGAGGCCTAAATGGTGCTTACCTCACTGGTTTCAAGGCGCGTAGATGGATTGGTTCCCCCGGCAGAAGCAGTTGAAGAGACATGCCCCAAGGGTAGAAATCAATGGTTTGTTGATGGTGTGTTAATGGTTTTTTAATGTCTTTTAATTGTGTTTTTCCCATGTTTTGGTTTCTCTTGATTGTATTTGAATGGGAGCTGGATGTTTTCGACGCCGATCCCCTATGGATTCAGTGGATTTTCCATGGATTTTCCCATGGGATTTTCCCATGGTGAACCGTTCGCCATGGATTTTTCGTCAGATCTACACGGACGACGGCAACAACGGGCCATGGTCCATTGACACCATCACCGACACCACGCAGCGAACCTTCACCAAATATGGCCTCAGTGCTGGCTTGTATTACCGCTTCAAAGTTCAGGTGGGGGCAATGTCGCAAGAGGGCTATATATATATATATATCCCCAGATATGGTCATTGGGAAAATGATGGTGAAAATTGTGAAAATTGTGGGGTATCCTATTTTCAGACAAATCCATGAAGTGATGTGTTTTTCCCCACCTGCCAGGTGAGGGTTGTTAGATTTTATGTCAGTTGCCTCCTGCCTCCTCCTGCCTCGTCCTGCCTCCTGCCTCCTCCTCCTCCTCCTTTCCTCCTCGTCCTCCTCGTCCTCCTCGTCCTCCTTGTCGTCCTTGTCGTCCTTGTCGTCCTCGTCGTCCTCGTCGTCCTCGTCCAACTGCGACCCGCGATCCACAGTGTTCTCTGCCGGACCTCAACCACGACCATCCACGCCCAGTGTTCCCTGCCGGACCTCAACCACGACCAGCCACGCCCAGTGTTCCCTGCCGGACCTCAACCACGACCAGCCACGCCCAGTGTTCTCTGCCGGACCTCATCTGCGAGTATCCATGCCAAGTGTTCCCTGCCGGACCTCATGCCAAGTAGGGAAGATATGGGACAAAGAATGTGCAGAAGAAAGTTAGAAAGAATGTCAGAAAGAATGTCAGAAGATATGCCAGATAGAGAATGCCAAATAGAATGCCAGATAGAATGCCAGAAGATATGTCAGAATATATGCCAGAAGATATGCCAGATAGAATGCCAGATAATATGCCAGAAGATATGCCAGATAGAATGCCAGATAGAATGCCAGAAGATTTGCCAGATAGAATGCCAGAAAATATGCCAGAAGATATGCCAAATAGATATGCCAGATAGAATGCCAGATTGAATGCCAGAAGATATGTCAGATAGAGTGCCAGAAGATATGCCAGATAGAATGGCAGAAGATTTGCCAGATAGAATGCCAGAAGATTTGCCAGAAGATATGCCAGAACATATGCCAGAAGATATGCCAGATAGAATGCCAAATAGAATGTCAGAAGATATGTCAGATAGAATGCCAGAAGATTTGCCAGTAAGAAAATGTATAAATGTCATGGTGGGGATCACACGAAGTAAAGTATTTTTTTTTTAAGATGTTGATGTGGATCAGATAGGCTATAATTGAAATGTCCTGATGTTTTGTTTGTTGTGGATGATTAGTTGTTTGCAACTTTGCACCAGCTGTCTATTCGCAACGGCTAAGATGACTACAACTATGGGCCAGTATCCACCACTATCCGCCACTACTTACGTGGCGAATCCCAGTGGCAGCAGGGAAATCCCTGGCGTTGGCTGTTCAGGTGGTATCTGAAGTCGGCACGAGTGCATCTTCTCCCATCGCAACCTTTGTCGCTGCAGCTGCAGCCTCAGCATGACTCGGGCTCAATGGGGTACTATGGGTTCAATGGGGCTTGGTAAATGTACCCTCTGGTGTCCAAAGTAAATCTAACACGGCTTGCTAGAAAATCACCCATTTAGTTCGAGGATTTTCCTAGAGGGTACCATGAAATATCTGCTGTGATTTGAAAACCTAAGAGCCAGTGGATTTTTGTTTGATCTTTTGAGTTTGTTGAACATGTTGCTGGTTGGTGGTTTGGAACATGAATTTTATTTTCCATCATATATGGGATGTCATCCTTCCCATTGACGAACTCATATTTTTCAGAGGGGTAGGTCAACCACCAACCAGATTATTATTAGCCATCATTAACCATATGCCATATAATATCCATATATTAACCATATATTAACCATTCTTAGCCATCATTAACCATGGCTATTAATACCCATATCGTATCTATGGCCCCTCCATGCCCCTCCTGAAGGTATGTATCATTGCGAGGCGACTCCCGACCCTCCAACTGTCTCGGTGACATCCTCAAGCAACATCCAGATCGACCTGGCCTGGTCTCCAGGTGGCTGGTTCAATGGGGAAATTTCGATTCGGAAATCGATTTACGTATCACCCAAAAATGTGGGTCGATGTGGGTAAAACAATGCCATTTTTACCACCCATGACTGGGAAGGTAAAAAACAATGCCAAAAAAAACCACCCATGACTGGGAATGGTAAAAATACCACCTATTTATTTATGGTGGTGACTGGGGGATGGTTTATGAAATTGTTTTACCCCACATTAGTCAATTGAATGATGATAGAGTGTACACTTTCCATTCTCCTAGTTCACAACAATTCCGGTGATGTCCCACTTGCGGCCTATAACTTGAGACAGACATCCCTAATTGATGATTTCCAAGATCATCTGCTTGACGCAGGCAGTGATGGTGGCTCTACCATCACTGGATGGTATGTCTATGGTTCAACAGTCTGGGGACCCCAGGGACCAAAAGGGGCGCAACGCTGTTTTGAAAAGCAACAGATGATGGAAACCACTTCTTGGGCATATATATATATATATTTATATCATATAGTATATAGTATATAACATAACCCTTAAAAACATTGAAAGGTGTTTCCAGGGTGGTACAGATGATATTTACCTCATACCAGGTCTTGAACTTGTCCATCTATTTTTGGGGCTTCAATCGCATGCAGCAGCAATGAGGATGGCATTACTTGGAGTGCCGCCGCCAGCCCTCAGTGCGCCAGGATCTCCATGGCCATGGCTTCCATGGCAATGTTAGATTACCAGAAGGTCTCCTGATTATAAGAATATTATAAGATGAATTACTGTACTATAACTATAACTATAACATCTATAACTTTTTTGAGACAATTCTAAGAGATGGGAAGCTTCTGTACTAAAAAAAGGAACATACCTTAAAACAGACCCATTTCATGAAACGCTTCCAATTTCCTCAGAATCGCCGCTGGTTCAGGTACACCGTGGTCAGTGGCTCCACCTACACCCAGGCAGTCGACTGTGACCTGGCGGATCTGAGAGATCCACAGAAAAAGCCTCTGATTTCAGGTAGTTTTCTCCCTTGAAACTGGAGAATTTGCCGTTTCAGATCTCACTGAGGTACTGATACCTCCAAGTGGAGCGGCGCTAATGAAGCTCCGGCATGATTGGTAGCACCAGCCACATCCAGCATCGTTGCTGCAAAGCCACAGATCAGCCATGGTTTCTGACAGAATTCTGGCTCCAACAGGTGCAGTTGACGTACGTCTACCTGAGAGCTGACTGCTTAGCCTGTAACCAGCTACCTTGAGCAGGAGAGTTGCATGAACTTAGCGACCGGGAACTCATTGGAATCCTGGTTGATAGGATGGCTAAACCCAACTGGAATGGGAGAGATTGAAACCATCAACCAGATGATTTTCGATTAGAAAACCATACAACTATGATAGGCAAAATATACCAAATAGTTGCGTCAATCAACTTCATTCATTTTTTGTTTGGTAAACTGTTTGTGGGCCCTGATCCAGTCCCGTTAAACACCAAGGTCTCCGGTCTGAACGCCGCTGGCACGGGGATTCCTTCCAACTCCTATCGTTGGCGATGCTCGGAGATTCCAGGGCAACCGGCGATCCCCACCAAGGTGCCGAAGCTGTTGCTTCACTAACGACCACATAAGGACCGAATGATCCTAATGTGTAAATGTGAAAAGGCAGAGAAATTTTCTGTGGATTTGGGCACCAACATGATTTTCTGACCAAACAGAAGTGCCCAAATCTGAGTTTGCCAAGCTGCAAAGTTAATTTGAATTTCTGTGTGGATAGCATAATCTGGAGCCATCGGTCGGAGGTGTCTGGAACCTCAAGTTCTGTGACAATTTCGTGGCAGCCTCAACTTGATTCAGCACATCAACTGATCATATCGATCAGTTGATCCATGGGATTCTAGGATATTCTAGGTGTATTATACAGCAGATCTACATGATCTAAATGATCTACATGTCTGTTGAGGACTTTGTTTTCTCAAGTCCTATCTGCAAGAGTTGGACCAGTGGAAGCCCAGGTATGCCCCAACCACTCTGAACAACGCCGTGCTGATGGGGTTTGGAGCTTGGACCCAGCAGGGTGTGGATCCAGTGGTCACTTTTGATGGATGGTCTATGTTGAAGGGGGAGAAATGACTGACCAATATCATGAACTTGGGTTTAATTATGAATGTATGTGAGCAATGATTGAATGGATGAACTATGATTCATTCTTGAGAATCATTGGTGGTTGATTCACAATTATGACTGTGGTTACAGTCTAGTTTATGACGAATATCTAATGATCAACCATCTCATTAATATTAGTTAACAGTTTTTACGCCATCAACAGTTTGCTTTTAATGGTTCATTGATGCCACAGCCAAGGTACAAAGTCCTCTATGACGATGGCCTCAATGGAGCTTTTACTGAGGCTCGGCAGATGGCAGATGCAGATTCCACTCAGTTTGATGAATGATTCTGACTGGCATTGATTTGTGATGTGTATTGATATGGAATATGACATGATTATGGTTAAAATACATCAATTGACATCAATATTATTATGGTTATCAACAATCTCCATCATTCCAATATCCCATTAGAATACACTGTATTGATTTGTATGAAATACCATTTGGTTATTTAACATAGCCATCGAAAATCCCGTAAATAAATGGAGGGTAATACTCACCGAATCCAACTTTTCTCAACCGGAATCTCCGCCAGGTCTCTGTCACCTCGACGTCCCAGACGGAATACACCGCGGCGGGTCTCACAGCTGGCTTGAGCTACCGATTCCAAGTGAAGGATGGATGATGGGTCGGGATGGGTCGGCTGAAGGAAAGCTGGCAGACACCCCAAGAGTTTTTTGTCACAGTTTCTGGACAGGTGATGGGTGGTAGATTCTGATAATGGTATGATCATGATAAGTTATATATTAGTCATATGATAGGACTGATAGGACTGATAGGATGTGGTTCTTCAGTCCTTGCCGTGCCGCGCAGATTGTTTCTGAAGTTGGAGAGAGCCTTGTATCGCCTACTCTGACGGTAACAGCAGGTGCACCGGGCGCGTTTTTGAACTTCGAGTTATGATGTCAGGGGGAAGTTCGAAGGTATCCAAACTTTTTCTATAATATCTCATAACATGTCATACAATGTCATACAATGTCATACAATGTCATACATATACCATGAATAATCATGAATATAATGAACCATGATTTTGCGTTAGTTGTTGGAGTAGCACCACATTAGATGTTTCTGATAATGGAAAACAAAAGACCAAATCAAACACAGAGTTTGACAGCACCAGACCGCAAGAGTTTGCCTTGTGTACTCACTTTAACCATCATTGTGCCGCAATGTGGCTGCTCGGAACAACTACAGGCAAAAAGACTGCAACATGTCCAAGCAATGCAAAGACATGAACTGTCACTTGTAAAGAAAGGTGCCCTTTTTTGTAAGTTCTTTGTACGGCTGAGCCAAACATGATCACTACAGTGCTCTCTGGTCATTTGGAACAGACAGCACACAACCAGCCGTTGTAGCCATGGCCAAACGAGGCTGAGAGTTGTCGAGCGGTTTTCATCGGTTGGAACGACTTGGAACGGCAACTTGAAATCCCACAGTAGCTACTGCTGACGAATCCCAACAGAAGTCTATCTCTCTCTCTCTCTCTCTCTCTCTCTCTAAATATGGCAGTGTGTCAAAACCTTGTACCCCTGGTGAACCCCAAAATAGCTGGTAAATGGATGTTCATCCCACTAAAAATGTATCTATAGATATTGACCCATACCCATATATATGTGAAGATATGTGAAGGATAATGACATACATTATTCACAAAAGCTAGCGTCAGCTAGCTGGAGTCTTCTTGCTTTAGCAAGTATTCAGGGGGCTGCTCAAGGACATCACGTGATTTTTCACGTGAAAGGGGGGCCCCCCACCACCATCATCATCACCATCATCATCATCATCATCATCATCATCATCATCTTCATCATCATCATCATCATCATCAGTATCATCATCATCATCATCACTATCATCACTATCATCACTATCATCACTATCATCATCATCATCATCATCATCATCATCATCATCATCATAATCATCATCATCATCATGAGCATCATCAACATGAGCATCATCATCATGAGCATCATCATCATGAGCATCATCATCATCATCATCATCATCATCATCTTCATCTTCATCTTCATCATCATCATCATCATCATCATCATCATCATCATCTTCATCTTCATCTTCATCATCATCATCAGTATCATCATCATCATCATCATCATCATCATCATCATCATCATCATCCCGCTGGCATTGAAGGTACGTCTTCCCTTCCTTCTTTCTCCCACCCCGCTAGCTTTCGTCATCCACCCCCGGCCTCAAGTTGGCAAAAAAGAAGCGTGAAATGAGGCCAATCTGGCGGCGGTGGTACCAGCCTCACCAATGTGGGCAAAAGGTCCGAGTCCCGGTTCTCCCTGGACGAAAGGTCCAGTGGCAAGGTTGGCTTGAGGGATAAAGGATGATAAAGGATGATAAGGGTTTAAAAGATGATTTTGGATCACTTGGGATCCATTATTGGATGTTGAGGATGCATTTGTTTCGTGTGGCGACGTGTGGCGACGTGTGGCGACGCTTCATTTGGTCGTTGCCGAGGCTTGGCAAGAAGAAGAAAAACAGGCTGTCGGGAATCCTCGAGATGTCAGATGCGGATGGAAACCGAGGGTTGATGGGGGGTTTCCCCGGGGATTTCCAAACACCAACAAAAACATGTAAAAAAAATGGATGGACCCAAAGACTCCGGCATTTTATATATGTTTGCAGCTCCGTTTCTGGTTCATCTTGACTCTCAAGGGTGTCCACAACAACCAGACGCCAGGAGTGCGAAGCGGAATGAGAAGGAGGCTGCGGCCATGGCAATTCCACAGAAGACCCTACGTACAGCTTGCCACGGACCAACGATACCAGCAACGGCAGGCGGCTCACCGAAACAAAATGGGGAAAGAACCAAAGGCCAAAGTGAAAATCTCAGTGCTGTGATGTTGTGCATGTTGTTTGTGCCGAGAGGAGCACAGTACCTGCTGCGGTTCTTTCCGTCATAGACCACTGGGTGGCTACCGATTTTTGACGCAGATTTGAGGCTTCAGCCAAAGCGTCCCCTAGCAAGGCAAAAGTTAAGTCAAAAGGGTTGGCACCTCAGTCATGCTGCTCGCTGATGGAAGGCTGGCGATATGCTGAAATGATGAAGGGATTCTCCATCCAACTTTCTCCTGTTCCAGGTCCAAGTCGCCGAAACAGTCTCCCAAGCTGTCTCCCAAGGCATGGCTCCGGAAACCAAGGGGTGGCTCAAGCGGCTTACCCTCCTGTAATTTTCACTGCAGTAGAAAAGCCAGCCATTTTCAGCAGAGGATTCCCCTGTGGAAAAGCTGTGCGCTTGCGATGAGGTGAAGCCAACAGCCATGAGTGTGGACTGAAGGGATCCCAGGTGGACTCGAATCGATCCAGTTTCACCCGCAGAGAAAAAAGGCGGCCGATGCCAAAGAAGGCCACCACGAGGTGCGAAGCCTTCGAAGCTAGTTGAGAATGGTGCACATTCTGACCAGTAAATCGACTTGTTGGAGTCCGGGTCCAAATCAGACACCCCTGGAATTGCGGCAGTCTGAACATGTTTGAGTTTCAGGGATGTTCACAGACAGTAGTATCAAATAGCATCAATCCTTTTATGATTTTTCTTTCCACCTATACTTATGCATGGGCCTGGGTCAAAGTTTAAGGCCAAACTGCCACATATGCTGGTCATCGGATAGTGCTCCAGATGTTTGTAGCCATTCTCCTAAAGCCATACATCAACACATTTGGGTCTGCAAAAAAAAGTCCTCGACATCCATTTATACTAGTCTTCAATCATCATTTTCCTATTAAAATCCTCATTTTTATTGGATTTTCATGGATTTTCCATGATTTTCCTATTGAAATCACCTCTTTTTTCAGAGATCTCCATGTTGTGTGTCGGCAGGTGCCGATGCGGATCCGCCGACGGCGCCACACTACATCTCCTCTTCGGGCAACAACCAACTCACGGCATGGCACCTGGAAAGCTCCATAGTTATTACTATGAAGTTTTATGCTAAAGTTACATGGCTTGATATAGCTTGATATAAATCATTAATAAATTGATATAAATTGATAAACTGATGATTTGCCACAGTTACATAATGTTACATCTGTTATTGTTAGATATTGTTACTACATGCTGAATCGATTTCTAGCCAGGTGCGGTTGAAATCTGCTCCCGCCGAGGTCGGTTGGACCTTCCCAGGCCCAAGTTCGGAACTTCACCTGTCCATGCTGTCCGGTTTCGTGGTTTCGTGGTGTTTCCACGAATGAAAACATAAGGAAAACCATAGGAAAACCCATGGAAAACCCCCATGAAATCCCCCAAAAATGATGGGTGATCAATGTTGATCATGATTTTCCCTGAGGAGAAAAAAACAAATATCATTTGGGATAATGTACCCATTTTGGACAGACCCATGTATATGTTGTCAATTTACCTGATCAGGAGTATTTCATGTAGAATCCTCAGGATTGATTGACACATTCCTGCAATCCATATACCATGAGTGTGCAGTACATTTGCCTATATATGACATTATATGACCATTTCGGCCAAGAATAGTCAGCACAATAACTTGTACAAATTCAATTCGTTGATACTTCAGTCCAAGAATTTTCCTCTTCAATTACCCTCCAAAATCCACCACAAACCATCTATCAATGTAGGCACAAATAGCGCCGGCCCCTGGATGGTATCCGACCACTCAGCATGCACTTTCTGCAGGCTCCGATGGTGGCGTTCCCATCACCGCATGGTGCCAGACCCAGATGCTGTGCCAAGCTGTAGCACTGGGTCAGCAAGAACATTTGCCATGGGAGGGTGCATAGGAAACACATATTTATTGAACATGATCATGATATGATTTACCTTAAATGGTTCTACAGAGTTCTACATCACTTTTATAACGGATGGTTGTTGGAAATGGGTTTTCCATGGTTCTCCTACATGGTGCCATAATGATTCCAAAGGGCCAGCAACCACCAGCAACCACCTGCAACTTGCCGCTGGACATGTCGTGAGGAATGTCTACTATGCCATCGGCTACGCTGAAGCCGACTTCCCGGACGTCTCGTTGCCATCCACGACCACGGCTGTGGGTGACCACCTTGGACGGATTCGATGTTTTCAGGGGAAATCGATAGGAAGCTGTGTTTTTTTGGACCCCAATTTTTTGGGGGTTGCTTGAGTTTTCTGTAAAATTGTCAGCCAATTCAGGGATTACAACTTGTAGCTCAGTGTAGTTTTGTTCAGATCGCTTGAAGTTGGTTGCTATTGACATCTGTCCGAGGTACGCTACAAGTGACTGTGGATTGCACCAACATCGGTGGTAACGACCGCTCACTGAACTTCGTCTACTTCCGCGTCCCTGCCTTAGCATCCCACGTGGTCAACAGGAAATGGGTTGCGGCCATGGCTGTCTCTGAGGTGGCCGCCGTCACAGGTGCCGGGGTCGGTCAGTACTCACCCAAGTCGCGCATGTTTTGCGCCAACAAGCCGGATGCGCCCACTGTGTTGGGGGCTCAGACTTCATCGAAAGTGAGTTCGAAGTGGATTACCCTCTGGTTATTAAACGGAAATGTTTATAGAAAGTCACAATTTTTAATTATTTTTAATAGGTGCATCATCATCATAATCTATACATGATCCATTTTCCATAGCCATCTTAAGTAACCAAAGGTACTTTGACTGAATATCTTGGTGCTTTAGCCTCGCAATCTGCCCCAAGGACCGATTCTTTTGTGGGAACCACCAACTCCGTGACCATCAACTTCATGGAAGGAGCTGGAAATTGGTATCAGAGTTGGCCACCAGACGCCACCTCCAAGGGTGAAATTCCTCCACCTTTTCGTGAAATCTGATGTGAATCATTTGGCAGTGAAAGATGTTCAGAAATCATTTGCGCCTATGATTTGATCATCCGCAAGAGGCTGGACACATTATCCAGTTGGCACTCCCCTGACTGTCGAAAAATGGCAGGAGCCCTCAACAGTGCGGAGTTATTGGCCTTCAAGGTGTGGCCAAGTGTCTCTTTTTTGGGGTCAGCGTGGTGTCCCAATTGTCCTAGGCACAGTTTGAACCGGCCAGAAAGACGGATTGGAAGATATAGGACATAAGATGATCTACACATGGTGTTTTGACATAACATGATCGGTGGAGGGTGTAGGTTTGGTCCAAGAGTTTCCCATTCCAAACTCGGCAGGTTTACATGAACGACGGTCTGGGCGGCGCTTTGTCGTACAGAGGCAAGGTGACTGACACGTGAAAGCCTCAGGGAAAGCCCTGGACCAGTGGCAGGTCTCAAGGGAAACATGAGACATATCAAAATATCCCAGTGATTAATGGTGATTAATGGTGGTTAATGGTGGTTAATGGTGGTTCTTATAATGCTGATTATTTGCTGAATATCCTAAGTCAGGATCTCAAGTATCCCAGTGAAATGCTTGTAGCCTTGCATTATTTTTCTGCTGACCCATCAGTTTTTGAGTTTGACATAGTCATAGCCCATCCATCGACTAGTGTGGTAAACCCCATGAAAATAAAAAGAAAAACATCATCCCAAGTATCATCCTCAACTTAGAAATTATTCCCAGTCCACAAGAAGAAGATACTCTAATGGAGATATAAGAAACCAAGAAAATGGGAACTTGCCAAGACCCATTGAAAAAAAAATATTCCCACACCCCACACCCAGATGTTTTTTCCACTGACCCAAGAAACTCACCCCGCAACTTGCCCGGACAACCGAGGTCCTACAGATACTACACAGCCACTGGCCTAGTGACAGATCGCACCTATTTGGTGCAGGCCCCTTTTGGGTGGGGCTGCTGCATTCGTTGGTGACATCGAAATACATCGAACAGCTTCATTAGGTTTCAGATCCGGTTTTCTGATGTTTTCTGGGTTTTCCATGGGTTTTCCATGGGTTTTCCATGGGTTTTCCATGGGTTTTCCATGGGTTTTCCATGGGTTTTCCATGGGTTTTCCATGGGTTTTCCATGGGTTTTGTAGGTTTTCCATGGGTTTTTGTAGGTTTTTTGGTCCCCAGCTGCCCCGTTGGCAGGTCACGGTGGTCACCAGCGCGGCGGAGTCGGACCGCAGCACGGTGATGTCGGTGCGCGCCTGCGGCGCGCCCTCCACACCGGCGGCGCCGGTGGGGGCCCAGGAGTGGAACTATCATTTGATGTAATGGATGGAGATTTCCATAGTATATTTAATAGTAACTTAGTATATATTTCCATAGTATCTGGAACTATCATTTACTGGATAGATATCATATAATATATCATTATAGATTAACATACTAATGGATAGATATCAAAACCTATTGATACCAATTTGAGTGGGTTTATTTTGAGTGGCAGCCCTATTAGCTATTGAGGTGGCAGCCCTGTTTAGATACCAATTTTAATAGGTATTACCAATTTTTGATGAAGATCTATTTACTAGTTATTTTGAGGTTCACTAGGTACCAGGGTTTTGACATGTTTTGACCCATAAGCCTATCATTTACTGGATAGATATCGATTAACATATGGAGATTTCCAGAAATGGGACTGTAAATTCCATAGGATATCTAGATATTCTACTGTATATATATATATATATGATAATAGTCCATGAATATCCTGGGATAATCATTGAATAATAATTGGGTAACGGATATTAATGGATATATGATATAAGTAAGAAGTATATGCTTGGACCTTGGATTATTTGGATAATGATGGATATAGAAATATAAATAGAATAGTGATATATTCCAACGATCAATGGAACAATGGATATATGCAAAAAATACATAGAAAGATATAGGATATCCATGAATATCCTTGGGTGATGATAGATAAATATACTTTACTTGGTTTATTTGGATAGATATAGAAATATAATGAACTATATTGAAATATGTTGAAATACATAGAACATCCTTGGATAATATGGATACAACTGCCTGGATCAAATCGTTGGATTTCACGAGGGAACCAGAAATTGCAAGTCACGTCTACAGTACGAGGTCACAACGAGGTCACGGTCAATGATGGATAAGAGGGGGAATCAACCCCAAAGTGGTTGGTTGTTCTGATTTGGGATTTTTGACACGTTGCCATTCCGTCCCATTCCATCCCACTACATTTCATTATATCCCATTATATTCCCTATACATATTTAATCATATATATATACACATTATATATACACATTATATATGCATTATATTACATTATATGACTATATGCATATAAAAAAAAAAGAAAAACATCCCATGCACCATCTCCCCCATCCCCAAGTTGTGATGTCTCCAACCAGCGGCATGGCGAGGCCCGGAAGTCCTCCACCTCCAGTACCATCACGGTGCAATGGGCGGCGCCAGCCGACAATGGCTGTCCTATGACTGGGCCCGCGCAGGGGATGACAGGGGGATGACAGGGCCCGCCATTGGGATGTGTGTTGGAAGGGAAAAAATATGACACGTTTATTGGAATGCCATGGATTTATATGGATTTACCAATGAAAGAATAGGATGGTATGTTTTTTTCGCATGTTTTTTTTCCCTCAAAGGATTTCTGGACTATCATGGTTGTGGTTTGACGAATTGACGAATTTTGGGTCAGGTGACTGGAAGAGTCAAGGTGAATTTACCATAGGTAAATGTGCATTTTCAATGTGACGCCTGTGACGCTGAACCTGAAGGTACCGTGTGTTCATGGACACAAACCAAGATGGTGTGTCAGACCAAGAGATTTACCCAGGACCCGATGAGACTTGTGAAGCTCTCTGAAGACTGTGGCTCCTCAATTTTGGGGTGTCCTAAAATGGAGGGCGCTAAGTTCTCATCTAAGCTGTTGGTCAATTTTCAATTGGGAAACCAATGATGGAAGGGGGTTGGCCTGTTTTAGAAAACCACCACTTGGCAAACGCTGGTTGTCCCAAATACTGTCCTTATCATGTTTTCCCTCCTTATGTCCTCAGGGATGTTCGAGCCCTGGTGTTTTTGCCTGCATGTTGGCCGAAATCACGCATTCAATTCATGATATGTGCATATATGTGCTATATATATACTACAGGTAATATATATATATATATATTATGTATATTAATATTATGTTACATCAACCATTCTTGTCATGTAGATGTATGTATATATATATATATATGTACCAACCCAATGATGGATGGTAAAAGAAATCCAAATGTGTCACTCCCCCGACTGCTACGCATTGTAGGAGCTGGAGATATTACAGATCCCTTGGACAGCAGTTGGACACTCAGATCTTTCAAAGCTGATTTGCGGAGATGGTTGGAACTTGTTTAACTCAGCGAGTATTTCTTGATAGAAGGACTAGTACTATTGTTATTGGTTGGTTTTTAGAACTTGTCCTTTCAACTATCTGTATTTTTGTATATTATTCATACACCATCATGATACTGAATATCTATATATATATATATACACCATGGATTTGTCTTACAATTTGTTACTCTCAGTTTGCGGTAGGAACATCTCAATACCAGGTTTGGTGGCCAATGTTCTGGAGTTCCAGCGGACAGGTGGGTCGGATGAGCATCCCCCAGCTATTTGGGGGTTTTGACACCCATCCCATGTCGCTTTGTGGCAAATTTGGGTGCCCCAACAACAATCCAATGGATGATTATAATGTTCCCCATGATAATTGGGATATGGGTATGGGTCAATACCTATAGATACATTTTTAGTGGGATGAACATCCATTTACCAGCTATTTTGGGGTTCACTAGGTACCAGGGTTTTGACCCATCCCCATATTGTGATATTGTCCTCCATTGTTGGTACAAAACCATCTAATACCCTCTGGCAATCAAACCTGGCACACGTTGATGATTGTGCTATCAATAATCTGGAGTTTTCATTGATAGGCTTGATTGCAAGAGGGTACCACTAGTCACTAGTGAAATCCCATGTTTTGACGGTCAATTCCTACTTTTTGCATGGTGTCCCTCTGGCAATCTAACAATGCTATACTATGAAAAATCGCTGATTTATAGATTATTGACATTGATTTACTTATTCATGATGATAATGATATTCCATAGTTGATTATGTTAAATTAACAGAGGGTAAATCTCAATTTTGGGGTGAGATCAGCATCTCAAACGACCCAGACTTGATGCAGGCCTCACACCTGGGACGACCTACGGTTTCTTGCTGCGCGCCTACAATGGCCGCGGCTACACCGAAAGTACCTGGTCCTACATCAAGGTGTGGATGTTTTAAGGGGAATTGCTGAAACTGGAGTCATTTCTCTGATCACAACTTCATCAAAGGGATTTGGAAGCAGGACGTTGCATTTGAGAATATCTGAGCCCTGTTTCAAGATGAATTTTCTGGTTCCAATCAGATCCAATCAGTGGATCTAACGCTGTAACCTGGCTGTTGCTGCCGGATATGCTCCGTCAATTCCGGCCTCTGTCAGAACTTACTTGGAAGGCTGCAGGCGAACCTGCTCAGATGACACCACCCACACAGGAGCCGTGTTTCCGCCTGTTTGGTGCTTGTGAAATTGGTGAAAATGAGCAGCTGCTACAGTCTTTGGCGCAAAATTCTGAGACTATTTTCTGAAAGTGCCTAAGGGCAGTATGAAATGGCTGCACTCTACAATTCAGCGACGTGACATTTTCTGCAGAACGCTGCTTCTGGTAGCAGCACCACCATTGTCTTGGCATCAGCCTCAGTTTCATGTCGTTTTTGATTAGTTAGGGCTCAAATGATTTCATCCTATTTCACAATTAGTAAGATATTGATATTATCCCATATTAATCTCCCCACTTGTCATCTTCCATTGGTATCCCATGTTTAATCCCCATGTCCCATTCCCGTTTCACCATCACCCTAGGCCTGGACGGTGCCAGACATGCAGGGTGGAACAGCTGTGGGCTTCAAGGCGGGCATCATGGGATTGAAATCGTCCCCAAACGATAGCACCAAATGGTCGTTGTTTATGGCATCTGGTTTATCAATTTATGTCATTAGGAAATTTACAACAACAACCAGTTATGTTATGTCACTTCTTTCCTGAAAAAAAACCTAATCTATGCTCCATGTATGGAATATCTATACTGGAAAAGCCCCAAAATGAGAGAAATGATGATAAATGTAAAGATACATGAAGTATATTAATATTGGATTGAAACGACACATGGATCTTTATGGCTTTAGACAACACGGAGAAATCAACATGGTGTCCATTGCTTCTCGATAGGCATTCAGGAACAGTGGAGATGGTACATCGATGAGTACCACTGCTGTAGATGCCTCAGTGGTCTGAACTTTTCTGGGAGCAGGATGGTCTATCAATTTCAGCTCAGATGTCAACTTGGAATCTGCTTTCGGATTTCCATTACTATTATATATAATATATTATAATATATGTATAATTACAGTAACATGTATATTATCTAAAATAATAATCAATATACGGATTTGATTTCTTAGGAGCAGACGCAAAATACGCAAATCACAGCTGTACCGAGGATGCAACTTGTGGCATGGAGACCAAGCCGGCACCACAAACCTGTACTCTGACCGGCCTTGTTTCTGGCGAGACGTCTTGCTGGCTGATTGCTGAAGCACTGTGGAAGCTGAACGGTCGAAAATTGCAGGAAACTGGGCGAATCCGCTTTTGTTTATTGTGATTTAATAGGTGATTTGCCACTCTTGCATGCTCTTGTCAAAGGTGAATCATGGATCATGAATGATAAGTTGGTTCAGGGACCCCTCGAAAACTCGAAGCCATGGGCTTTCGGATACTGATTTGGCAAGTGGGAAGCGACCTGCCAGATACACGGTGCAAATGCTAGCCATCAATGACGTCGGCGAAGGCAGGCGTTGATTGGGTTGCAGCAAAACATAGTGCCCCCCCCTTGTGCTTGGGTAAACCTTCAAGATGTGTGGGTGATTCTCATTCCTCTAAAGAATATATACCAAGAGCTCAAAATTGAGCTGGGAGGTGAGGAAGTACAGATGGAAAGGTGAGAATCCATTCGGAGTTGAGGCTAGTACCCCAAGTGACTATCCAGTGAATTAAGATATACTGGAGTTACACAACCATATTTATATTATATCCATATTATATCCATATTATATCCATATTGTATCCATATTATTATATCCATATTATATCCATATTATATATAATATATATATATATAATCATGAACCATATATTGTATACTGTAATAGTTCTAAAACCAACGTTGCTTAGATATATCCTGGTAGATATAACAATCCAAAGTAGGGGAAGACAACCACGTGACAGCACGCTTGATGGAGCGGTGCGGCTGCTTTTTCGTCGCTTGTCTCCAGGAACCTTGTCCACAGCTGCGACACTCTATGCCGCAGCAACTCCTGCACAGATCACTGACCTTGTGCTCGGAGCCTCTGGGGAAGGTCCTGTGGACCATAGATTTTGGATGTCTATGTTGAAACTCCTCCATAGGGGGGGGTTTACCCAATCTTAAGCAGAAAATCAGAGGAAAATCAGCAGTAGCGTTTTGCTCAACGGATGGTTGGATACCATGGGATCTTTTCTGCGATGAACGGAGTCACAGAGCTCCTAAGAGGCAATATCAGTGATATCCTCAATGTTGGCATACCTGCGATAAAACATGTTTCCCACTATTGTTACAGTCATCTTGGGGCACTGGATGGACACTTTCACTGGAGCAAATAGATACCTCAGAGTAGCTGTGTGAAAACCAGCTGACAGGAATACGGCATCAGCCACCACACCGTCTTTGACCTTCTCATGGACTGCACCTTCCAGCAATGGGTCCTGAACCTACTGGGCGGGTGAAGCCATTTTCTGGGCTGTCCAGCACTTGGATGCCCAAATCTGTGGGAGTTTGGAGCTTTTCCAGAATTTATATCATTTTTTGATGGAAAAGCTCCAAACTGCCACAGAATTCTGATGATTTCCGAAATTTGATGATTTCCAGAGCAGCTTCCTTTCTTCGACAAGTGATATCCAAAGCAGCTCATTCCGCACGATGTTGTCATTTTCGGTTTAACTGAGGGCCTTCATCTACAACTATGAGGGCGAAATGTACAGGGTATCAGATACAACCACACAGGCAACAGCAAAGGAGGATGGCTTGTTGGGCAGTGGGATGTGTCCGAAAAAGACCTTTCAGATGGATAAGACATAATTTATTATGGTATATATATAATATATATAATATATATATAATATATATACATATGTGTGTGTGTGTCTTAAGATAGGGTAGCGCCAATTCCAAACGATTTTGATCATGCTTTCCTGCTGTTCATTAAAGTTGCCATTATGGGAGGCAATCCCTCATTTTTTGGACAGCCCATTGACTATCAAATGGCATCACATATAGGAAATTCATCCAATTTCTCTATTTTCCACCAAGGCCAAACGGCGAATTGGTATCACCAAAAGATGTGAATGTGGCTCAAAGAATGGATTACTAAGGATCTTAACGGACCCTGAAATTCAGTCTTGCCTCCTCCAGCTCATCCATGTTTTTTTGGTTCAGGCATTTTGATCACGACAAATCTGCCGCCAGTCCTGGGATGCGGGTGGAAGTCAAGCAACTCCCTACACGACCACCACGAGTGTTCTCCTCACCGGCTTGGGCTTGGTTGCGCGGGGGAGCCTGGAACATGGGGAAAGATTGGGGATGATATGTGATTACATGGAAAATATCGTTCTTTCTATAGGGTGATAATGTGATACATATCGTGATATATGATGATATAAATGTGGTATATATATATATAAAATTATATATATATATATATATAGAGAAATAGTATGTGATTTATAGGATATGTTTCTATAAATATCATGGTTGAATGGGGGATGATTCCCTTTCCTCCTAATATGAAATGCTAGATACCCCTAAGAAATGGGGCATGCAAGGGGCCCAGAATTAGGGGGATGGGATTGCATGTGATCATTTGAACCATTTTGAACCATTTGAACATCCCTATGATAATATCCTTTAGATGTACATATGCACAAATGAATATGGGTTGAATGGTGATCAAGTCCCGATAGATGTTGGCCTGGAAGTTGCAATTGTCCCTTTCGAATTTAACGTGGATATCATATCATCCACAAGACAGGGTTATATGTTATATTGCCAACACCAGTCAACATTCTATAGACTCAGCCAGCAGTAGGGATTCCGAAGACCCTGTGGCAACGTGACTGTAAGAAAGCCGTGTCCACTTGCAAACACCCAATTTTCTGTTGTTCCAACTTCATACAAGCTCAGCTTCCATGGCATTTGCTTGTCCAAAGAGTCGGGAACATTTCCTGGACTGCTTGGAATTTGGAAGCATGCAATTATACACATCTAGTCTATGCATATACCCTACAGTAAATTAAGATAGACCCTGGCAGATAGGGATTGGAGGATTTGTTTCCACTAAATATGCACTAAAAATGGTGTATTTTCAGGGTCTATGTTAATTTACCAGAGGGTACATACTTTAAATATACTGTATATTCAATTTCAACTCAATCAGCTGTTGGTTTCCCCAGGTCTACTCTGGACTATCAATTGAATCTTTAGTAAACTATTACCCTCTGGTTATGACTAACATAGCCATGGAAAATCCACCCATTTTTAATAGGGAAACCATCTATTTCTATGGGCCATTTCCCATGGCTATGTTAAATAACCAGAGGGTAGGTCCCTGTGTGATTCAAACGTGCATCGAGGGCCGAGCAATACAAGTTCCGCGTGCGGGCTGTCAACAAGATGGGCAGCGGCACATGGTTCTGCCCTTAGAGGCGAAGACTAAGACATCTGGGCCGAGAGCCCTCAGTCAGTTTAAAGCAGCACGCCAATCGACTAACAATAGTTTTAATATTCACCCAACATCATCAATCATCATCATGATCATAAATTAATTAATTATTGAATATATATATATATGAATATATTGAATATAGTCATCACAATGAATCATTAAATTTCTACGTTGCTCGCCTTACAACGCAACGGTGAGGTCCGAGTGGTCTTCGCTGGTGGATCCTCCACGGGGCTTTACGCTGGACACGCCAACCACACCCACGAACTTCGGAAGGCCAAGACGCCAAGACAAAAAAGTCCGGTGAATGGCTGGTGAAGTGGTGCTTCATGGTTTTTCTTTTGGCATCTTAAGATTCAATTGTGAAATTTGTGATACAAAAAGTCAAATCTCTTCTGAAATTGTGAAATATTGACGACGATTATTATTGATGATTATTGATGATGATTGATGTATGGTTTGCACCTTTCAACCTTTGGCCAACCTCCATTGCCATGGGTAGATTTTTCCTCAGAGCCAGAGCTGCCAGGCATTCCGACCCAGCAGTCTCAGGCACCATCAAAGTTGGCCGCTCTCTCAGGGTGGATGGCATCACACAAAAATGGTGTGTCAAAAAAACAAGGGGAGCATTTTGGAACCTCGAAAATTGGACATGTTGGATATGTTGGGCATGTTGGGCCTTTCAAATTTTGACAAGTCTGGAACCATCCAAGCCTTTTTTTTGCGACCCAATTTCTGACATCTTCAGAGTGTATCGGTTCATGATCGGACTCAACTGTAGCCTAAGGATGGGATGCCATTGCCACCGTCGCTGATGCGGGTGGCGATGCTGTGGCTTCTGTTACCTATGAGGCATGCACCACATCAAAATGGGGGGGGTGATTGGGGTCAACATGATGGGTCAACTAAACAACAACTAGAGGATATTTGGCCCACTTATTTGTCAATTCTGATATTTAAAGTAAATCCGTAAGCATATCGTCTTGCTAGAGAAAAAGGTGCGACAACTCATGTGCTACCACTGTTTTGACTGTCACCTTTTTCCTGTCGACCAGGTGTACGCTGGACCAACGACCGGCACCATGACTGCGCAGACATTGGGTTCACCAACCGACACCTTCTTCTCCAAGGAAGGGCCGGGAAAGACTGGTGGAAAAAGGAAGAAATAAAGAATAGCACTCGCCATTTTGCTTATCTTTGGGTGAGTACTTGGGAACATCACGAATTCTTGGATCATTATATATATATAATAGGTATACCATGGTATACCATACTGTCACCAACAGCAATGGTGATCTGTGCCAGGCTGTGACCACAGGCACCACCTATTACTTCCAGATGAGGGCTGTTGGATCCTCAGAAAGTCGAAGCATTTCTCAACCTGGCCGTGTGTCACTCGAAATATGTTTTCAATGTTCCTCTATGTTCCTCTATATTTCCCAAATTTAGTGTTCCCATATCATAACACTTTAATTGTAATCACACACTTTCCCACATATGTTTCTTAATCTTAGAAAATGGCAATCCCATCAACAGTGGTGAACACAAAAATATTGAAATCTTCCTAACATTTCTCAAATATGGTGACCATTTCAGCCATGGATGTCCTTTTCTCACTGGCTGGTTGATAGAGGATTTCCCGGATCTAACCAACAGCTAGATGAGGTCCTTCGATGTCCTTCATTTGTTTCCACGACACTATGGATTTTCACACTCCATTCAATCCCATAATGCTTGGGCATGTCCAATTTTCATCCATCTCCCAAAATTATTGCTCTCACAATATTGAAAAATGCTGGCAACTTTCACCAAATTCACCATTTCCCATCCATTTCCCAAGATTTTCCTATAGTTTTGCCATGTTTTGCCTACCAAAAACTGACCAAAACTGACATTTTCCCAGTGGTGACCCCAGGTCAACAGCGCTGGCCTGGGTTCCACCTGGGCCGGCCCGATCGACCTGGTCAGTGCGGAGGTTTCCCTGTGGGAAGTTGCGTTTCTATCTTGGTTGAAGTTTCAAATATACATCCCAAGAACTGATGGCTGGTTTGGAAGATTTTTATACATTTTTTCTATATATTGGTCATATTTCTCAGAGGGGTAGGTTGAAACCACCAACCAGTTAAAGATGTAGAATAGAATTCAATAATGAAGAATATTGGGTGTGTCTGAAAATGGAACAATCCCCAAGTTATGCCAGTTATGGCCAATCTTTTGGGAGTCATTATTAATATTATCCAGTAAATTTCGGGTTTCCCGCGATACCCACTCAAATCTTGTAAGGTTGTATAAATTACAGATCCCCATGAAACCCCATTAGACTCAGTTTAAACCCAGTTCAAAGCAATTATATCCACATTAATTAGAGATTAGGGGTCAGTTTTCAGTAGCTGCCACTCCGGACAGGTACCCGGCGTGCCCACTTTGGACTCGGTCACAAGCACAACCGCGCAACAGGTGGCTATAGGGATCTCAAATCAACGACATTTATGGCTGGTTGGTGGTTTGGAACATTTTTTATTTTCCATTTGGGAGAATCCTTCCCATTGACTTTCATATGTTTCAAGATGGTTAAAACATGTTAAAACCACCAACCAGATGGGCAAAAACTTCTGGGAAAATAACTGGCCTTTGATGGTCGAACTATGTCACGATCCACAAAATCGCCATCCCAGGTGGTGATGTCATGGACACCAAACGTCTGGCTCTTGGAGCAGATCCAAAGGTTGAGTTGCAACTTGTGCAAACATCATTGAACGAATTATAACGGACTATTACTATAACTTACCAATAGTCAGTTATAATATTATCATAATACCTATAATCGTTATAATTATTCCTATAACTGATTATTGATTATCAGGATTGCAGCTGGGACTTTTATCAATTGCATGATACCAATTTGGGGTCTGTCTGAACATGGGGATATTAAGATTTTATATGATTTTAAGTACCCATTATTTAGGACAAATGATGATAAACATGGAATTGATAAAGCCTGAAATTTTGGGTGACCCCATTTTCAAATGTCACATCAAATATCTACCGTGATTAGAAATATGTCACTTTTTACAATACCATTTTCACCCAGCAGTCAATTGGAGAGGCCAACGATGGCAACTCTGTGATCCTGCACTTCTTAGTCAGCCAGGGCCCCCAATGGGGGCAAAAAAGGGATTGAGAGGGTTACACAGGATGTTTGGAGAAATGCCATGAATATTGGTACAATTATAGCCAGTGCCTCATTTGTATAAGATAACACCGTATACAGTGTATATAAGTACCATCCAGTACCTCATTTGTATAAGATGACACCGTATACAGTGTATATAATGGAACATCATCAGTTTTGTGTTTAAAATTACCCTCTGGTTATTTAACATAGCCATGGAAGCCATGGCCCATAGAAATAGATGGTTTACCCATTAAAAATGGGTGGATTTTCCATGGCTATGGTAGTCACAACCAGATGGTAAATAGCCAGTACCATCCAGTACCTCATTTGTATAAGACAACACCATATATACAGTCTATATACTGGAACAACATCAGCTTTGTGTTTTAAAATTACACTCCCTCTGGTAAACATACAAGAAACTATGGAAAATTTACCATCTGGTGGATCATGGATCATAGGTAAATGATGATCCACCTGAAAATGTTGCTCAGGTGGAACCTCCATGGAAGTCCAGTGAAGCTGTTTCTGTTAGCCACCTGCTGAGGCAACGACAATTTTGTGGCGAACAGTGTTACGGCGGGCCGTTGCTGTTATGGCTTGGGATTGGCTTGGGATACTTGGGGTAGCCTTCAGTAAACATATAAAAAACTTTGGAAATCCATGGGTGTGTCCCATTCGGAAATGAACTAGACATGGTGGATTTTACTTAAGTTCACAGGGTATCCTCTAGCAGAGAAAAACCTGGCACTTGGAGAAAAGAACAACATCATTTATGATTTTTGGACACGTTCCATGCTGATTAGGTCAGATTCATGTAATATATGGCGTATCCCTCCCATCTTGCCAGTCAGATATTTCGATTCATCTCTTTTTTGACACTTCTTTCCTGCTTTTCCGTAAATCTGAAAGGCAGCAGTTTGGACGCAGATGTAACGTGGATCTCCCTCTAGGTCAGGTCAAGTCGTATCAGTGTCGTTTTCCTGCTAGGTGGCCAATACCCTGACGACCTACACCTACACCCTTCAAAATTCAGGCGCAGACTTCTTCATGTTTCTGCACTTTGGATCAGCATCAACACATTGGAAATCTTGGAATAGAGGGGTGGACTTGACGTTCCTTGACTGCACAGGAGCAACTGTCACATACTACATCAAGGCAGTCAATTCCGTGGGAGAAAGCCTGGTGCCCAGGACAACCAAAGCACAGTTGCAAAGTTCCCCAGTTTGTTGTTCTGCTTGGCGGTATAAAAGCTCCATCCTAACTAGATGAAATGAATTGATTGACATGTTCATACATTTTCATCACCAACTAATAAATTTAATTATGACATATTTATCACATTTCTACCATGAATTCAACGACCAGCACGACCAGCCAGACTCAACTGGACTCCACCTTTGAGGCACCGCAGCCTCTGCATCTGTGCTGGTTGCGTGAGGGCGAGATGGAGGCAGCCAGAGCACGTCCGAGGGCACGACGAGGTCATATTTCGAAAATGATCCAAGATGTTCCAAGGGTCTTAACGTCTTAACACTTGCATTTGATGCGGGACGTGCAAGCTGGAGCTGCCAAGTGGTGGGTTTGGGCATTGCTTTGGAGCTGTTCAATCAACAGGTAAACTTGGTGGCATCATCTCACCACGTGATTCAACTTGGAGAGAAAACCTGTAAACACATGCACCAGTTTTCGTGGGGCACCTTTACAACAGCTCCATTTGTTGCTATATTTCGAACCCTAAAAGGGTAATTGGTGGTTAATGACCGCAGCTTGCTGTGGCTTGTTGAGCAAGTTACAGCTGCTGTTGACCAAGCTAGATTGGGGCACCCCAAATCCATCAAAATCCAATGTTTGCCCAGATAAACAACTGATAAGACACAACGGACTCAAAATGGTTGGTAAGTATTCTATCATGATCATGACATGGATATATATATATGTCGAAATTCAATGACAATGTCTGCCTCTGAAATTGCTAACGCGGCTTTCAAGGAAATCTGACAAGCATACTGCGGCAGAAAAAAAGGTAGTGGCGGTTTAGACTTGCCTTGCTTTGCCCTTGATCGCACTTTCGTTTCTCCAAAGACACGCGTTTGAAATCCAAAGTTTTTGCAAATTGCAAATGTCATCGATTGCGATGCCATGTCTCAAGAATTTCAAGATGTCTCAAGCAGGGCAATCAGACACAGCAAGATAGGTATCTCTTGATCTGATCATGAACATTTCTTGTTGCGTGTGATGCGCACAGAACTGCATTTGGATCCTAGGCATGGAGTTCTAGCCGACAGTGTCAAAGTGTCAGTGAAGGCAGTGTATATTGGTTCTAAACCTTGACCGGCAGAGAATCAGCTGGCTGCTACTGGCAGGAACCCCAGTCCGAACAGATTTACACAAGCATACATACGCAGCATGTGTGCCATGACTTCTTTATGACCAGCAGGTTGTTTGGATACACCGGGTGACTTTCTACTTCCATGTCCCAATGGTTGCGGTTGGAGTTCTGCCATGAATGCAAAGCTTGAATCCACCAGCTAGGTATGTGTTGGATATTAATGTCAACCCTGGATTAATAAACCCTTAGGCTGGTTAATTGTGGGGGTACCAGTTAAGTATTAGATTATGACTATTGGAGGATTACCCCCCTAATTAATAAACTTCATAAACCATGGTCTATTAATCCGGGGTTGACATTACGCAATTTGTTGAGAATGCTATCATGCCAAGTTGCCGACAGCTTGAAATGAACATGTTGACGGCATCAATGCTAAGTACCCCCCAATAAACTTGGAACTGAGCCACTGGAGATTTGCAATTGTTGTGTCTTCTGGGATTTGCAAAATGACAACATGTTGCCTATAGCTTGCTCAGTAGGTGGGTGGGAGACTTGAAATTTCTTGGTGTGTGATGTGCACTGTCTTGTATCATTTTGTATCCAACCGTTACAGTTTCTTCTATACCCTTTGCGCATGCTACTCTATGTGCTTTCCAGTTCTCAGTTTTTCAAGGATCTTTAGGGTCCTACAGACTTGCGCTCTTAACAATCGGAATTTCAGTACTGGCATGTCTTGAAAGGAAAGACAACTGAGGTCATTCCCGAGACATGCAAAGTTCAATGATTGCGAGCTGCCCGGGCCTGTCGCACCTTGTAAATCACCGTACATCACTGGCGAACAACGCCAAGCACCTCAAGACTACGCAGCACAATAGTAGTGCCGCACCGCCCCGAGTTGCCCGAGTTTGGAGGTTTTTGTAGATGTTTTCCATGGTTGGGTGGACAGGATGGACCTGAATCTTGGTCAACTTGGTGTGGGCACAAGACAAGAGAAGACAGGTGCAGGTGCTTATTTTTGAGAATTTGGGAGGCGCCAGGAACTGGACATGTTGGGGCACAGCTTCTCTGCTGGCTCTTGCTGGAAGCAAATGCGTGACACAACCACGTGGCCGCCAGCAAGAGTCAGCAGTTCACCTGTTGCCCAACGGAGAAAGCGCGATAGCAATGCAGATTTGCAGGACATGTGTGGAACAGGTTTGCAATGCTGAAAGATGGGAGTTTCAGTGAAGCAAAGGTGGTTTTCGCCCTTTTGTACCTCCACTTGATGTTATTTGTGGCTAAGATGCCCCTGAAGAGCATTTGCCGGGTTTGAACGTTGGCCTCAACGAACAGACCTTGCAGGAGCGGGTGGATATTCTTTACTTTTTCTGCAATCTTCTCCAGTTGCTGTACAGCATACCTTGGATTGTTGAACAGGTCAAGCAAATTCAGGATCCTTTCAAATAATATCTATTATATATATATATATATCTATATAATATATAAATACATGATGCATTATGATGCAGCCTCCCAGGTCCCCCCCCCTCCCCCCCCAATGGGTATGGGTATACAGGCGCTATGTTCCCCGCCCCCCCCCTGTGGGTGGGTGGGGGGGGGTTAGTATTAGTAGTAGTAGTAGTAGTAGTAGGTAGTAGTAGGTAGTAGTAGTAGTAGTAGTAGTAGTAGTAGTAGTAGTAGTAGTAGTAGTAGTAGTAGTAGTAGTAGTAGTAGTAGTAGTAGTAGTAGTAGTTATTTGTTTCGATTGTTCCATACCTTTGATTTTATTCGCATTTAAAGGTTTTTTTTTTCCGCAATTAAAAGCTTTTTTTGGCAATTAGACATCCGGTTTCTTTCGCAATTAAACCGTACTCTGAGCATCATCATCACCATCATCATCATCTTGACCCTTACCTTGTTCAACAGCTTCTTGATCATCACCAACTTGATCACCATCATCTTCATCACCATCTTGAGCAGCATTTTCCTGCCCACCATCATCTTGACCATCATTATCTTCATCATCACCATCAGCCTGACCATCATCATCTTGACCAGCATCATCTTCATGATCACCTTGACCATCATCACCCTCTTCATCATCACATCACTCTTGAAACAAAGCACAATTCTCACATACATAATTGACAATGAATAATATATCTATCTACTAACATATGTTATAGTATTGTGTGGCAGCCAACCCTGCTCAAGATGGGGGGTTCGCGCATGGGCAAGGAGCCCAACAAGGCCAACAAGGCCAAGGAACCCAAGGAACCCAAGAAGCCCAAGGCGGCAAAGACAAAGGCCAGCAAGCCCAAGGAGCCCAAGAGACCACAGCCAGGCAGCAGCAGAACAGGTCAGCAAGGCTTTTGGAGTCAGATGGCAGCAGAGGCAGCAGAGGCACCAGCTGCAGAGGCAGCAGAGGCAGCAAAGGCTGCAGAGGCAGCAGAGGCTGCAGAGGCAGCAGAGGCAGCAAAGGCTTCAGCAGAGGCTGCAGCTGCAGAGGCAGCAGAGGCTGCAGAGGCAGCAGAGGCTGCAGAGGCAGCAGAGGCTGCAAAGGCAGCAGAGGCAGCAGAGGCAGAGCCAAGACAGTCACAGCCAGGGGTTTTGACTGCAGAGACCTTGGAGCCCCAGCCCGAGGTAGAAGCAGAAACAAAGGCAGTGGAACCAGAAGAGCCAGAGGAAGCAATGGTGCCAGTGGAAAAGGACGTGCCCGAGGAAAAAACTTTACCAAAGAAGAACACAAACTTGAACAAGTTCCAGCACGACCTCCTGACCAGCTTGAAGAAAGCAAAGGATAAGGTGGCTTCTTTGCCTGGGGGAGAAGAAGCCTTAGGGGCTTTGGAAGAGCTGGGAAGCATCATAGTGCAGGGACCAAAAAGGAAGGCTATGGAGTTTCCTCCTGAAGGCAGATACTCCTTCAGGTCTGAGGGCGCTGGTAACAAGCAGCTTGGGGCACAGATGCGACAGAAGAGGTTGGAGAAAGCAGCCAAAGCAGAGAAGGCAGAGAAGGCAGAGGAGGGCGAAGTTCGAGAGGAGAAACCCAGACAGAAAAAAAGGAAAAGAAAATGCCCATACAGCAAAGTCATCCAGGTCAAGGATGAGGAGGACGTGGAGCCCTTGAGCAATGCCTACTGAAGGTTGCCATGGAGCCTTCAAAGCTTCAGTTGTGGCAATGGCTTCAACCAAAGCCTGGAGCAGACCTTGCCATCAAGTCTTCAAAGCTGGAGTTTTGGCCATGGCTTTCCCAAAGCCTGGAGCGGGTGACCTTGCCATCGAGTCTTCAAAGCTTGAGTTGTGCCTCTCTCCTGGCCAATGTGCCTGACAAGTATATTTTTTTTAAATGAAATATCGAAATAATATAATGTTTTGAAAAAATAAGATATTTTTTATGAAAGCTTTGAAATATGTATATATATCTATATGATGTTGTAAAATTGTGTTTAGAAGTTGTGTTGGTGTTTGTTGGGGGTGAAGGTCTGTAGGTGTTTAGGTTGAAGGTTTCTGGTGGGCGGTCTTTGTTTTGGAGGTTTGTGATGGGGGGTTTTTAGGTTGGAGGTCTCTGGTGGTGGGTCTTTGCCTTGGAGGTTTGTTGTGGGAGGTGTTCAGGTTGGAGGTCTCTGGTGGTGGGTCTTTGTCTTGGAGGTTTGTTGTGGGAGATTTTCAGGTTGGAGGTCTCTGGTGGTGGGTCTTTGTCTTGGAGGTTTGTTGTGGGAGGTTTTCAGGTTGGAGGTCTCTTGTGGCGGGTATTTGTCTTGGAGGTTTGTTGTGGGAAATTTTCAGGTTGGAGGTCTCTGGTGGTGGGTCTTTGTCTTGGAGGTCTTTTGTGGGAGGTTTTTAGGTTGGAGGCCTTTGGTGGGTGGTCTTTGTTTTGGAGGGTTGTGGTTAGAGGAATTTAAGGTTGGAAAATTGTGCAGGAAAATATACTATTAAGAAAAATATCTTGTAAGATAAAATGATATTTTATATTTATATATATATATAATTAATTTATATTATAATATTTATAAAACATATTCTTAAATAAAAAATATTATTATTATTATAAAATCTTTATATATATATATATAGATAAATATTGGTTGAGAAAAACGCATTTAAATTCTTATCTTTAAATTTATATGGATTATTTTCTGAAGATATTATGCGTAATAAAGAAGATTGAAAAATACTTTGGATTTATATTGTTATATTAAAGCAAAATGGTTCTTAAATACAAAATTTATTGAAATTATATAAATATACTTGTAAAATAAGTTTTAATAAAATTATATTAATATATTAATATTATTTTCTAAATAAAGAAACATGTATACAAAAAAATAAAATTATAGAACAATGTTTGCAAACAATATTTTTAATTTCATTTGAAAAGTTCAAGATATTTGAAAGAAAAATATTCATTGAAAAAATATATATATATTTATACATTATAA
>CAMXCT020006793.1:36316-129478 GCA_947184155.2 Cladocopium goreaui | reverse complement strand
AGAGAGAAGAGAGAGAAGAGAGAAGAGAGAGAAGAGAGAGAAGAGAGAAGAGAGAGAAGACAGAGAAGAGAGAAGAAAGAGAAGAGAGAAGGGAGAAGAGCTGGGAATGAATGATGAAAGGTGATGAACAGTAAATTTCAAATTCCCCTCCCTAGAGGCATATTATAGGTATTTGTTTCGATTGTTCCATACCTTTGATTTTATTCGAATTTAACATGTTTTTTTTCGCCATGGCATCCGGTTTCTTTCGCAATTAAACCGTACTCTGAGGAGTAGGAGTAGGAGTAGGAGTAGGAGTAGGAGTAGCAGTAGCAGTAGCAGTAGCAGTAGTAGTAGTAGTAGTAGTAGTAGTAGTTGTTGTTGTTGTTGTTGTTAGTGTTAGTGTTAGTCGTAGTGAGTAGCAGTTAGTAGTAGGAATGGGTATGGATATACAGCAACTATGTTCCCCGCCCCCCCCTGTGGGTGGGTAGGGGGTGGGGGGGTTAGTAGTAGTTAGTAGTATGTAGTAGTAGGAATGGGTATGGATATACAGGAACTATGTTCCCCCCCCTGTGGGTGGGTAGGGGGGTGGGGGGGTTAGTAGTAGTTAGTAGTAGGAATGGGTATGGATATACAGGAGCTATGTTCCCCGCCCCCCCTGTGGTGTGGTGGGGGTGTGGTACTGCGTATATATATATATACACATGTATATATATATACACATGTATATATATATATGTATATGTATATATACATATATATATATACATGTGTATATTTGCGTATATATATATGTATGTATCTATAACACTTACATTTATATATATATATATATATGTATATAGGAAGTAGCTACATAGCACATGTATATATGACTATAGGTAGCACGTGGGTACTTTGAGGGAGTATGTGTGTTACGTAGGTCGTCTAAAGGGTAGCATGTACCTAGTAAATGGGAGGCTGGTAGTCAGAATCGCTGCAAAGACCTAGCAAATACGAGGCTGGACCTCAGAAATGTTGCCAATAGCTTGCAAATAAAAGGGAAGGGGGGGTGCTACCTGGAGACCCATCCCATTCGGGGGGGGGGGACCTCGTGGGCGGAAGACAAAAACATATATATACATTATAGATCATTATAGATATGTGCATTTAGGGCTTCCCACCTGCACTGATGTTTGTAGTCCTATGTGCACCGTCTTGTATGATATATGGTATCCAGGTGTTCTTCTTTGTTTTTCTTTGTTTGCTTGTGCTGGCTTTGCAACAGCGTTACTCAGCCTTGTTTCCTGGTTTGTCTTCAAGCCCGTCCTAAAAACCTGGATAGACATAGGCGTCAGACACAACATATCTCAACATTTTTGTGATACTGTAATCGAATGCAGTCGATGAAAAAGGAACAGTCAAGGGCCTTTCACTATTGCTTGTTTGGATCTATGCAGGTGTATTGACCTCCGATTCTAAGTTCATAGGATGACTTGATGAACGGAGTTTCAGCATGTTTCAAATATCATCGCGTATTGATTCTTCTGGCAGGAAGTCCAAAGATGTTGTTGTTTATTTTCCAAAAATAGGGAACACCCCCTCAAATCCGAAGGTTTACCATGGTTTTCCCATGTTTCCCCATTGAAATAGCCACCTGGCTACGCCCAGGAGCCGAAGGATTTGCAGCATCCGCAGCGGCGAGGCATCTCTTGGGGGAGAACGTTTGGTCCAACTAATCAGCATCAACCCCCAATATAAAAAATATATGATATAAATGGCATTGTAAAACTATATTATTATTCAGAAATTCTATATATAGAAGTGGTATGGATATCATTGGGAACATTGTATTATACCAACTATACCCATACTACAAATATTTCCAACAATTGTTATCACCAATCCAACCAGCTGTCAGCAATTATTGTGTGCCTCCAGTCATCGCAGTGTGTGATCAGGGCAGATGCAAGCCGCCATGCAGTGCTTTAATGTGCATCCCAATCAGATCAAAAATACATACAATCTCATATATCATCTGGGTTTATGCATGTATGGCTGGACCAAAACCATGGCCACGATGGTTTTTGAACGACATATCAACTGGATCCAATTGAAATGCACATCCATAGTCCAAGCTGTGCGCATTGTTTTGTTTTTTGCTTCTCTCGCTGGCTTTGCTCAAGTCATGAAACAGACTAAGACATTGACAGCCAGCTGCGCTAAAACCTTGTCATGCGAAGACCTGACAGGATGTGATTCCCCAATTCATCATGTTGATCAATAAGTGCAGGCCGAACAGCGAGACCCAAGATGAGCCCAGAACCACATCATGATTCACGTCAGACAATTGCAGTGTGGCAGATAAACAAATCATCCCTCTGACATTTTCACACTCTCATCTTGCAGGATCTCAAGACTTTCACTTTGCCACATGCCAGAGTCAGACCTCACCCAGTCACCTTTTGTCACCTCAGCAGCTTGCCATGTGCCGTGGTCCAGTGATGTGCATTTGAACTGGCAACAGCCATGGCAAACTATGGCCCGGTGGTGTCGTGGCAGCCGCAACACGTGCGCGACGGACCCTACGCCCTGCGCTGCGGAGACTGCTTGAGATGCCAAGCGCAACGTCTGGGGACGCGATCCTTGACCAATGAGCCGCTGCCCTACAAGGAGGTGGGGATCTGAAGATGGGAGGTGGGCTTGCAACCATGGGGCATGTGCTAGGCATGTGCTAGGCATTGGAAGTTGGGGTCCTCGTTCGAATAAAATTGGGAATGGATTGTTTTGATATCATTCTGACTATTCTCGGAAAACCACCAAATACCCAAGTATTTTGTGATCACTTGAAATTCTCACATCAGGTGATCATCACCTGATTTGTTGCCAGGAAGCCAGCTATCACCAACTCTGCCGTGGATGCGGCAAGCAGATGCTTGGTCAGCCCATTGCCAAAGGAGGTTCCAATTCCTACTGGCAATGTGAAGAATGCGCGCATGAACAAAGGAGCTGGGCTTGACACGGCTGCTTCAACATTGTTAGTACCATGTTTGATGAACCAATTCAGATGGTTGGATTTTTGCAAAGCAATCTGGAATGGATGGGTGAAAAGAGGAAGACTTTGCAATTTCGACCCTGCCACTCATCACAGTATGAACCCACAATAACCCACATGTCCCAGATGGGCTGGATGTTGCGCAGGAGGCGGGAACTGGAACAACAAGTCTTGGCGGAGATCCAGAAGGACAAGAACACGCTGGAGCAGGAAGCCATTCTGAGATGCTTTGGTGAAATCGTGGGAGTGTTCATGGGATCACCAGCCAAAGCGCTGCTGTGGAGCATTTTGTTGGGCTTTGACCCATCATTTCCTTGATATTTCTAGGATAGGTTGAACATCCTTTGCCATTTTTGTCTTTGTTCCCTTCAGAAAAAAGATTGACGTCATGAGGATTCACACTCTATTAGATATCTACAGTAAATCCCCAAGAAGATATGAACGGATTTTATGACTATTTTATATATTTTTTTATGGTTGGATTGGATTTCACTGATTTCACTCTATACATGTTTTTCTGTCCATCTACATGTTTCTTTGGGGTTCGCCGTAAACATCGACATTTTCGGACTAAGGATGGACCAAATGGGGCACAGGGAACGCCGTGGTCGAGGCCAAGGCTGGAAGCGGCAAGACCTCGACGATCATCCGGTGCTATCTGCAGAGAAGGAATGGCAAGTCCATTTTTTTGGCCTTCAACAAGGCCAGTGGTCCTGGGACTAGGGTGCCATATATCCCAAGTTCTTTCCATTTTTGATGGGGATGATGGTGATGAAGCATCAAATTTGCTTGGATGGCAGTTGAATTAAGAAAAAATCATATGGATCTGGCAAATTCGAAGCATTTGGAAGAATTACCTGTTGAACTAGAGTTTCTTGGGAAACCTGACATGGAAAACTGACTTACCCATGAGTATTTTATCGTGATCCTTTTGCGATAGTTTGGAGACATGTCATATCGGCTGCAAATTCATGCGCAGGTTGAGATATGCCCTATCAGGATTTGACAATACCGGTTCTCTAAATGGCGGATGCTCCATCTTGCACTGCAATCGGAAACCTCTTTTCTTCACCATGGGATTAAATGGGGTTGTTTCAAATCTTAAGAGATAACCCGATGTGCCCAATTTCTTGGGAAGTCTGTTGGTTCCATCATAGATTCATGTTTGGTAACATCTCCAATCCTGATAGAAATGACTCCGAAAGTAGAGACCTCACCTTTTGCAGCTTCTATCAACCATCCCTTGAGAAAAAGTGGAGGGATCCACAGTCATGGCAGGCCATTGTGGATGAGCTGATGAAGCGTGGCATGCCCAGCCGCACGGCGCATTCGCTGGGCTGGTGGCTCTGGCGGAAGCGCTACGCCGACGCCGACGCCCCAGTGCTTCAGCAGCGACGCCAACGTTGGGAGGAGCTGGGGGAGGAGGGCAACGAGTCCGAGAGCGAAGTGGAAGAAGTCGAGTCACTGGGGGAGAATGAGACGATTTGGGGCAGGTTTGTGCCGTTTTGTGTTGATTTTGACGAATTGTTGGGGTGATTTTTGGTGGTTCTTTGGGATATGGTGAATTTTGGTGTAATTTTTGGGGCAGGTTTGGGCAAATGATGGGACATGATTTGATCTGGAGTCTTCAAAAACAGATATCAGATAGCAAAGGAATTCATCAAACGAGAATCACATGTGTTACCTTTGCATTTTCTTCGGAACCCCTGCAAACAATCACAATGTTGGTGAATATTCCTCAGACACTGGTTAGACTTGCTAGGAGTCCATCGTATTCTCTGATGGGTCGGAGGATGTCGACGATTTCAAGTCTTCGTTGCGTTTGTTGAACTCATTGCTTTGACAACAACTAAACTTGGCATGTTTCCTGTAATCTTAAAGCTCACCTGTTGTAAAGTCCAGTATGCGAAGCCTACTGGCAGGTTTCTACTACTCAATATACTTTGCCGTTGGTGTTTTCTCTCATTCAGGTTCGGTTTAGACCTAAAAAGAAACTGCACTTTCAAGGGCTTTGTGCTAAGATCGGGTTGGTCACAAGTTTGTTTGCTCGGTGTTGGAAGATACACAATACACATCCCAGGCCAAACAACCCGCTGGTGAAGAACAAGTCCCAGCGTTTGTTGGTAAAACTGTACCCCCATTCCAAACGGAAGGGGAGAACGGAGCTGCACAAAGATGTGGCGCAGTTTGTGAAGAAACTCGTGTCGTTTGCAAAGAACTATGGCCTTGGACTAGACGATTGCCTGGAGGATTGTGATGAGAGTTGGGAATCATGGATTTGTTCCAGACATGATTCTTTTGTTTTACTTTTCCACCACAATCTGCAGAAAGGCCCTGCAACTCCAAGTTTTCACTCCCAGTCATTCCAGTGCTCCTTGTGTTTGCTTCCAAGGAATGGTTAGTGCACCACAATTCCTTGCAACGCTATCTCAAGATGGACAAGGCCCCAGAGGACTCAGTAGCATCAGCGGTCCGTGAAGGTATCAAGTGCGCCAAGGAGGTATGGAAAGCAAGCATAGCCCTTGCATCCAAGACAGCTGTGGAGGGTGGCATGATGGACTATGATGACATGCTGTTCATGCTATTGTGGTTGAACCTGCCCTTTCAGAAATACGATGCTGGGACTGAGCCTCCCAGATTTTGATGGGGACCCCGTGTCCGTGAATGTTTGATTATTTGGGTGAGATGTGGTTTGAAACCTCACTGTCGAAACTTGAGTGTTTGAATTTTTGTCATAATTACCAAACTCAGAAGCCTCCCTCCATTGTTGTCCATTTTATTTTGCAAAATTCCTTTGGATATCAGCTCTACCATGTTTGTGGAAGTCCCTTTCTTTACTGGTGAAACCTGTTGTTGTTGTTGTTGCTGTTGCTGTTGCTGTTGCTGTCGCTGTTGCAAATAGTTCCATTGTTCTTGCTGGCGAACCCAGCCACATCCCAGGATTGGATCTATGTCGACGAGGCACAAGATTTGAATACCGTCCGGATGTTGCTGGTCAAGAGACTCTGCAAGGAGAACACCAGGGTCATTGCTGTGGGGGACCCGTGTCAGGCCAGGGCTTGTCCATCTTTGTTGCAGTGAATGGCTGGGGGAATATGGTTGCGTCCTGAAAGCTTGGGTGAAGACCAGGATTTTTTTTGATCCGAACACCTCAGAACACCAACTGAGCATGTCTGCAACCCACCCATTTATGGCGGCAGGCCATCTATGGTTTCACCGGCGCCCGGCATGACTCGCTGCCATCCTTCCAACAGAAGTTCGGCGCCACGAAGTTCCCCTTGACCATCACCTGGAGGTGTCCGTCATCACACGTGCAGTTGGCCAATCAGCTGCTGAAACTTGGAAGACATGGCTCATCCAGGGGAAATTCCACCAAGACAGAAACGGTTCCTGGGGAAAGGGACTCAAGCTAGCGCCTGTTGGTTGGATTGATGTGTTCCTTCTTTTTTGAGTTTCAGCAGTTTGTGAATCAACAGCATCAGATTTCAGCATGAACTCGATCCTCACAAACATGTTACAGTACCAATTTCGAGACGGAGCATCAGCTATGCATTCTGCTCGCCATTGTTTTGAAGATCTTTCTACTTTGCGTTTCCAACTTTGAGATGGACACTGACACTTGTGGGTTGAGTCTGAGGAGCTACTACAAGCGGGAAGAGGTGCAAATGTACCCGTCTCCCACTGCGCACGTCGGTGTCATTGCCGGGCGCTGGTGGAATTGGGCGCGAGAGAATGTGAAGACGGAAACAGAAGTGACCTTTGCCAACTTTCCCTTACGAGGATCACATGATAATGATGTGGCCATTTTGTGCAGAACCAATGCGTAACCTGGCTGGTTTTTACATATCGCCATGGTTTGTTGATTTCAAAAGCAAGAAAGTACCACCAGGTTCATTTTTTCTGGATGTGTTTTACACTTTCTGCTTCCCACTCCATCATTGACTTAGGGTTTTTCATTCACCCCCTCTGCTCCTCTTTGCTCCGCAGATCTCCGCAGCCAGGCCCTTGTTGATGTTGCACTACAAATTGCTGGCGCGTGGCATTCCATCACATTTGAAGGGTGGGAAAGAGGTGACCCGAGAATTAATGCATATCATCAACCAGGCTATGGACAACATGGAGATGGCGATCAGAGAGCCCTCCTTGGGTTCCTGGGTGACAGTTTTTTTTTTGAGGGGGTCTGAACTGATGTGATTTCTAGACATTCTGATTCTACGATATTAATGATTTTTTGGGGGTTGCCCAGCTTTCCCAACAAAAGAGGCTCAACACCTGGAGGAACTGAACAACTAGAAGAAACCAATGCCATAAACATGGGACACTTTCTCAGTCAGAATTGTTCAACTCATTTCAGGTAGGGCATACACCAACAACCATCCAGCCCTGAGGTCAAATTCACAGAGCCTTGATCAAATACCGAACTAGTCGCGCCGCGACGTCTGGCTCCCGCACACAGAAAGCGCATGACGAGGATTTGCTGGACTGCTTGGAGTTTTGCATCAACAGGATGAACGAGTCTGATTCCATGAAGATGCTGCTCTGGTTAAGTGGAAAATGTGAAATATAGTTCTGAATAGTTCAGGATTTAAAAGTAAAAAAACAAGTCAAGTCACAACGTAAGTATGTGTCGAGCTTGGGATTCAGTATGGCTTCAATTTGGTTCTTGGTAGTGGTTCAGAAAACCATGTCATGACATTCTTCATGGCTAAAGGTTTCATAGAACTGATTGAACAATTTTTGGAATCTACATAATTATATAATGTTTATTTATTGCTGACCATGGTAAACCATACTTTTGAAGCCTTCACACTCCAACGCAACCACTGTTCTCTGCAAAGTCCTCAGGTTAGAATCGGAGCTGGACCGTGTGTTCGGCTTCAGACAGCACAAGAAATGTGTGACGCTGTCTTCGATACATAAGGCCATGGGCCATGGATCCACGGGGAAGCGATTCAGATCCCATTTAGCCTTGGAATCAAATGGTGATGAGGTTTGAAAATGGTTCCACCCATGGCCTAAATATGCACATGTTGTGGTGGTTTATGGCTAAAGATGACCAAAGTACACTTGCCTCTCGGTTTAAAATATCTTGTAAATTATAAACCTCTACTGCAAATCAGTAGGGAAACAAATATGTTGGATTGCTACTTTGAAGTTGTTCAGCTGCCAAGCTTAAACCCTGAAGGCCAAAGGTTTGGAATGGCATTCCGTCTACATCCTTCAACCATTCAGCCTGCCTCTAAAGAATCTTGCGGAAGGCGAAGATGTCCCGGAGTGGGAACGGATCCAAGAACAGAATGTGGCATATGTGGCAGTGACACGTGCGAGCAGAGAGCTACTCTTCCTGAAACACATCAAAGGCCTCAAGGATGACCCTACGAAGATCGTTGAAGTCTTTGGGGAGGAGACGGCAGGAAGTTCGTCAGAGGAGAAGTGGTGGGATGAGCACCAACGAAAGGGCACCTTTGAGGACGCGGAAAACCAAACTCCCGAAACGGCCTTTCCTGGTCTTGATCTTCAGAAGGCTGCAGAGATTCTGCAAATTGAAGGTGGTGCGACAGCTGCAGAAATCAAACGAGCTTTCAAAAAGAGAGTTTTGATATTCCATCCTGACAAAGTGGAGGAACATCTCAAGATTGCTTACACGGAACATTTCAAGAAGATTGTTGCAGCGAAGGATTTGTTGCTGGCACATTTGGTCAATGAAAAATTGGAACTGAAGCGCGGTGTGGGAAGTGTGGTCAGTTTCAGTACGCAGTTTGGGTTTTGACTCAGAAAGTGAGGCTGTTATTGCTGGAGGAAACTCGTCGCACCAACTCACTTCAACCAAAGATCATCAATTGTCAATGATGTTTGAATGGGAACTGTTTTTTGGGTGCCACATCCAGCCAGCTCACCAGCAATATTTAAGTCCAGAAGCTCATATCTCAGAGATGTTCAAGCTTGCTCATGTCCTTCCAGTAGTTGTGGAGACTTGTGAATCCTTTGTGGTAGCCTTGTTCAGCAGAAGTCTGGTTGCCTCTATACTTGGTTCAACCTTAGTTGTAGCTGGTTTGTAGCAGGGCGGCTGCGTCAATTGCTGCAGCACAGCTGCAAGTTTTTTGCTCATGAATCTCAAACCATATGTTTCTTTGATTTTCTTTGGGTCACCTTGTTTTGTTGAGAGGCCTTCAACTGGTGTAAATCCTCCTTATCTTCATCCTTGGAGTAAAGGTCATGAACAGTGAGATTTCCTTCCTGTTTTTGCAGGCCGTGGACCACCATGGTATCCTGTGATGTGGGCAGATCTGCGCAATTTCTGCCTCTCGGCATTTTGCTAGAGTGGTAGGGGAACTTCCAAAAGATCAGATCAGTGTAGTTGCATAGGTTTCAAACGGTTTCAACTGGTTTCAAATGATTTCAAAGTCATTAACAGCCAGCAAGAAGGCGGCTCAGGTGCTGTTTTACGTGTTGGATGCAAGTGAAAGATGTTGCGATATGGTTTGAATGATGGTTGGATGAGGTCGTTCGCCCACATGTGACCTGATGACTATCGGACTGCTCGAAAACCCTGCCACACATCGAAGCCAAACCCGAGCACCTCGGTGCTGTGCTGCACTGCCAGTGCCGCACCGCACCGAGGTACCAGGGTTTGGATGCCGTTGACAACAGTTTCAACGTGGTCAGTTTGATGACTTTTGATAACTTTTGTATCACGGTATCAGGCACAAGCGATCAGCTGCTGTTGGAAGTTGCGAGCACGGCTTCTTTGCTTATTCTGTTGGCTCTTGACAGCTCTTGCTGGTGGCCGATGTCAGGGGAGTTTGTGGTGGCACAGCTCAATTTGGGCAGAGTTTGCGGAGGAACTTGCTAAAAGGCACCTCGGTGTCGTGCTGCACTGCCAGTGCCGCACCGCACCGAGGTACCACATGGTTGGAAGTGGTTGACACAGTGAGTTTTGGATAGTTTTCCAACATGTCCACTCAGTGTCTTTGTTGCAAGTTGGACACAGCTTGTCTGCTGGCTCTAGCTGGCGGCAAAGGTCTGGGTCATGCTGAAGGTTCCACCAATGTGTCTGCCAGCAAGTGCCCAGGGTCTCAAGGATGAGCTGGTGACATCAGGACAAAAAGAAGTCTTTTTCACCTGGAACAAGAATGAGTTCTAAACAATTATATAAGTTCTATTTCCCTTGCGTCCATTGTTATGCTACCTGAAGGTTGCGGTCAAAGGAGGATCAGCCATTCTGGCAGTTTCTGCTCGGGATGAGTTTCCACCAATCGCTGTATGATTCTGATGGTATGGGATTACTATGAAGTGCCCCAGAATATCGCAAAATAACAACAACTGTAACAACAGTATATATTATATATAATATATATTATATATATATATATTATCATTTTAGATCCATATCTAACCATGCAGATATTCTGTGAGAATACAATGTCCTGTCCATGGATCCATATGTGTTTAACCGCCTTCTGCGGCCACGGTGGTTCCAGCGAACGCGGCATGGCCACCCGGAGCTGTGGCTTGGGCGAGGCGGTGGCAGCTGCCTCCAAGACCTGCGCGGTGCATCGAGAGGCCTACGATCGGTGCTTCATCCAGTGGTATCGCTCCAGTTTCCTCAGTGGCGACTTATCCAGTGACAGTGATCCGTGTCGAGAAAAATTCGACACTTATCGCGGTTGCGTTCTGAAGGAACTCAGGGAGCAAGGTGTGGAAAAAATTGCCCATTTTGAATACAATGCAACTCCGGAGCGTGAGTTTGATGCCTAGCGCATGTTGTGTCGCCGTGGCTCTGACTTGCTGTTTGATGTTTGCCCGGGCAGATATTTTGGAAGACTGGATCTACCCTTTAGAAGCTGATGTGTTTTTTGCTGGAACTTTTGAAAAACAATGGTCGCATTTTCCCCACAACAAATCCCTTGTTCCCATCACCTTGGAACACGTGGCAGATTGGTTGGAAAGCCAGGGCCGAGACGAGGAGGTCATAGAGACACTTGAGCATCCAGTGACACAGAAGGCTTTTCGATCCGACAACCCCAGTCCAGTGCAATATATCCAGGAAGCATTTTTACAGGGTCATTCAATGGTGATCAATTCTTTAAACCGATGGTCTGAACCTGGAAAAAGGGTAGCCAAAGACTTAAATGCAGCTGCGGATCTACCTGTGGATGTCTACATGTATTTAACTCCACCACATTCGCAAAGCTATGGGATGCATTCAGATGTCATGGATGCGTTCATGGTTCAACTGGGTGGTTCCAAATCTTGGAAGGTCTGTGACGTGACTAGTTGGATGGCACCGCGTGAAAGATACGACCAGCTGCCACTGAAACTGAATGGAACGTGTGAGGAGGTCCTAATGCAACAAGGTGATGTGATGTATTTACCTTATGGCACCTTACACCAAGCAAGTACATCTTCTGACTATTCCATGCACTTGACGGTCAACATTGAGAGGCAGTACTATGTTTGGTTGGCGCTGATTTTTGCGATGATTCACAAAGTTGCGAAACCCGACCTGACCATCGAAGCGTTCCTTGCCAGCAACGAGTTTGCCCCTGATGATGAAGAGAACGACCTCTACCGGCTGATGCTCACGGTGTCCTCATCGCTCCCACTGATGCATCGCCTGCCTGGCGGCGGCCAAGTGGGAAGGTCCTCCAGGTTGCTGCTGACTCCATTGTGCAACGAGGATCTACCAGCTGAGTATCTTCCCAGCGTGAAATCGCAATTGAAGGAGTTGCTGACATCTTTGCTGACGATTCTGCCTGAGCATGGGCCAATGGAGGTGTTGTTGGATGGTCGCAGGATGCCGATGTTGAAGCTGGTGAAACAGCTTCAGAAGAAGTCAGAGGACTTACTTCCTTGGGCTCTCCAACTGGCACGTGTCCATTCCATCAAACATGCTGGGCTGCAACTGCAGAAACCTCACCTGTTTGAGTCCTTATCTTCAGCAAGAAAGTTGCATCATGAGCTTTTTACACGTGCAAAACTGGACGATTTCCCTGCAAAGATTTCAGGGAAAGCGTCATTTGTGCGCAGATCCGCTTTGCGCGCCGTGTTGCTGGATGATGTGATCCCAGCCAGGTTGATTATGAACAACCAGGTGGGGATTGGCCAAAATTGTCCAACCACCAAGGGACCAAGAGATGAGTTAAATTTCCAGACTTGGCTAACATTTTGTGGGCCCATTGGTGCCAAATTTGGGTTTGTCTAGACATGAATGAGTTGTACCGTACCCCAAAGTTGTCATATCTGACATATCTCGATAAGAGTTAGATGAGAATGGGTTGTGCTATGCCGTTTGTATACCCCTAAATTGTCATACTTAAATGGCCAGCATAGGGCTTTAAGCCACTCAAGTTTGGACTTGACGCATTTCACTACTACGTTCCGTTTATCTTAATTACCCGTTGTGTCAACCCTTTTTACAAAGGTTTTGCCCTCTGCCAGTTTAACATAGCTATGAACAATGGCCCATTTATCGATCATATACCTACTTAAAATGATCATTGTCTATAGCAAACTGTTAAATTACCAGAAGGTATATCCCAGTTATATCTGCGTTATATAAATCCCCAAAGAAAACAACGTTTGGCCGAGGTGCTTCCTGTGACTCCACAGCAGCTCTCAGCAGTCCGCTATTGTTTGGGCCTCTACAGCGAGCTGTCTGCGCAGGGACGACCCTTTCGGCTGATGGAGGTGGAACGACTGGGCCAAAGCGCCATTCAGCTACTGCATCAGCTGATTTTGAGCGGGGCAGTGGAAGTCATTGCTTAAGAAATCACTGGAAGGGAGCGGGCCGTATTGCCAAGAAAATTGTGGAAGGGGAGTCGGTTGGAGAAACGAATTGAGTGGGCCCCAACCGCATTGATAGAGAAGATCAGATGATTTTGGTACTTAGGAGATATCTGGAAATGATGGGAAAGCAACCATTTAATCAATTTAAATCAATCATCATTGATGCTGGAGTCTCTATGCTCATTTGATGTTGTGTTTTCTTTAGGGTTGATGGGTGTCATGAAACCTCTGGCTATTTGAGGATGGTTGTTCTAGGCTTCATAAAATCCCATCATAAAACCTTGGCGGTTTGCTGGAATTGTTTCTAGTAACTCTAGTGCGAATCTGAATATAGATATACACAGATGCAAGATGATGAAAGTTTCAAATCTAATTATTCTACAGTCTTGCTGGTTCCTTCCTGATGATCGTTTGATGAGTGGCAGAAACTACACCATGCTCACTTGAAAGCCGAAAGGTTCAGAGGAAGACATGATTGCAAGAACTGCCAGACATCTCGTTTTGGCAGTTGTATGACTGCAACTGCAAGGTTGCTCCGTGGAGCAGCAACAGAAACAATGGTCAAACGCCAAGGCAAGTGTCACTTCTGTTGAACAATGACCACAGTTGAATCAGCCATGCTGATGTGACGGCTCCCAGCTCCGAAAGCACGGGCTGTCACTGGCGCTGTCAATGATGGCATGCTGATTTCAGATTTGGTGAGTTTGGATGCGAATCCCAGCTTTGAGAAGACTTGGTCGCAGGTTGCTTGTTGATGGAGCTGCGGAGGTTTGTTGGGTGATCAATGGCAAACCATGGGACCATGGGATGTAAATTAGACATGATATGACATGATATGACATGATATAATCAAGCGAAAGCAGAACATTCGCCAGTCAGCCAGTCATCTGAGGTTTACTTGTCATGCTGTAGCACGGAGAGAGGCCTCATTGGGGATTCATAGGCGTTCAACCAAATTCAAGCAGCTTGGTTGGGAGGATAATGTCCATCTATCTCCAGAGATTTTGTTCCACGCTGGATATGAAGGATGGCTGCAGTTGTGGTTGAAGATGTTGAGCTGAAGCATGGCAAGCTGGGGATCTCGATTGTATTTCGAAGTTTCCATTTTGGGGACTGAGTACATATTGTATGAACATATCAATCATTGTCATATCATTCTTATTCTTTGTCATTAACATATCTCATTCCATCATATTCATTCATATTCCATTTTTTATCTGGTTATTTAACATAGCCATGGACAATCCCTCATAAATGGAGGTTTCAATGGGAAAAACCATCTATAAATGGGCCATTTTCCATGGCTATGTTAAATAACCAGAGGGTATCTCATTCCTTGTTTTTTTGTTTCGTGGCTTGATCTGCCCTGCCAAACTGGTGAAGCCAGGCGGGGATTGCTGGAGACACTGTGAGGGTTGCTGCTGCCATGATCTCGACTTCGCCCATCTCAGAGAAGCCGTGGCCAGCCACGTCTACGCGCTGGACCGAGGGGAACTTCTCTGGGATGGGCCAACTGAGTGATCCACTGGATTCCACTGGTCACTATAGGATCTTGGGTTTAGTAAAGATGGAAAAACTATGGAACGATATGGAACACAATTTGGTTTTGAGGTTTTTAAGGTTCGGAACTCTCATTTTGTCGAGATCCAGCATTGTTTGTTGCTTACATTGCCAGTGACGAGGACTTTCTGGCTCCTGCAGACAAAGTGAAGCGGGCTTTCTGGTTGATGCCAGAGGTATGGAGCTCAGATCAGTGCTGGAGGGCAAACGGCAGCAGTTCCGTTTGCGGCAGCAGATCCTGTCGGGCAACCACACAAAAGTGACTAGTGTGGGTGTAGGTCCAACCTCAACACATTCCAGCCACAGATGTTGGTTGATTTTATGTAATTTTACAGCATGGCTATGAACAATTACTAACTATATAAATTAGCAATAGGTAAACCATCATAAAACCATCATAAAACCATCATAAAACCATCATACAATCATCTAGAAATCATCTAGAAATGGGAATCGACGGGCTCCAACTTTCGGTATCTTCCAGGTCTATGTGGCGGGTCTCCATGTGACGCATCATTGCTTTGGAGATGTGGCCAGTTGGTTGGCCTCCAAGGAGCTGAATGGCTTGGATGGCTTGGATGGCTGGCACAATCCCACAACATGTGCTTCAGTATGCTTCAGTCTAAGCAGTGCCAGAGCTGTGTATGAAGATGTCCAGGTGTCCAACTGCCTGCCAAATTTCGGCTCCATCGACAGGACACTGAAAAAAAGGATGGCACAGCAATTCGAAAACCATCCCCAGATGTGGCAACAACGAGTGCAGGTGACTAATGCGACGACATCAACAACAGTTTGAGACCATTCCATGTTACTCAGCATCTATCTTAGTTTTTACATCTAGACAGTGCTGTACTTGAATCAGATCAGACCTTGACTATGTCGTTCTTCAGGAAAGCATGGGTTGTAATATCAATCAACTTCTTTGAGTAGCCCAGCAATGCATAGTTTCCCAGTGGGCTGAGCGCTAGCGCCCCTGATCGAACGATGCCAGACACTCAGTGATGTCACCTTATGCAGGACTTGATTTGTTTGATAGATACCTATGGCATCCTTTTGCCGTATGGAGAATGATTCAACATGAGAACATGTCATCAAAGTCCGAGAATCCAGGTCGCCGTGCGTTTGCTTCAAGCTATCCTTGGACCCAGGACTGGAAGCAATCTGATAATTTGCCTGTGACAAAGACCATGACACTTGCAAATCGTAGGAGATCTTTACTGATGATGTACAGAAAAGTGTCATAGATTGTCATAGCGAATATCATCAGTAAATGCCGTGATTTTGCCATTTTGGATCGGTTCATCATTGGTTCATCCCATGTGTTTTTTTTTCAACTTGTCAGGAGATGGCGCGGCCACCGGCACGAGCCGGAGGAGCCGGACAGCTTTCTATGAGAAGGAGCCAATCGATGGATGGCAACAGATGGCAACAAGTCGTGAGACTTTTCACGTGGGAAAGTGCCAATCAACCACATTGTATATCTAAGATTGGTTGTTTCAAGGGCCACATGAGACTTGAAGGATCCACATTTTTGTTTGTTTCTTTCCACTGTTCCAACCAGTAACCAGTCTTCACGTAAAGCTGAAATCCCGGAGCATGGTGAAACCGTGAAACCTGAGAGCCGTGGCGCTAAAGCTGTGAGGATCACTTGGACCATCGATTTGATTCGCAAGATGCCGACTGGGCGGCCTATGGATTGCCCAACTATTCCAAGTTGACTGGCCAGGAATCTTTGGGAAATGAGATGAGTTTTTCCAGCAGGTGCTTTCGGAACCAGATTTTGTCAACATCCACGGTGTTTGTAGTGGTCCTGCCTATGAGAAAGGTTGTTGGAACTCGATGATAGCTGACTCTAGGATTTCTTGATGGGACATCAACATGTGCAGCACCACAAAGGCACCCGGGCGCTGTCGCATCACTGTTGGATCGTTTTCCTTTTTGAAGATGTGGCGTTTTGGCGACTTTGGGAGGATCTGAACCTCCAAATTGTGCATTCAAAATTATCACCAGGATCTGTTGAAGATTGTTGAAGTGAGTTGGCCGTGGCAAAACACCTTATGATAACTTATGATTCTAGAAGTGTGGCACCGACCTGGAAGGTGGAGCACATTGCAGCAGAGATTTTCATGAATTCTGCCCCTTGGATGGTGTTCTCATGTTTTCTCTACCTATTGGGATGGTATGGGATGGTAATGATGGATCTGTGGTCTACCAGATCTACCATGGCAAGATATGGATTGAATTTGCCGTTTCATTATACTAATTGATGCGCACTCTCCCGTCTATTTTGCCATGGCACTTGAAATCGTTTTGAATCGGAGAGAAGATGGTTTGGTTCGGCTTTCTGATACAGCTGCGGGGTTTAACACGCTGGCGCATTTGTGATTGCTACCCAACTTTGAAACTTTCTCCCCTAGCAGATTCAGATACTGAGGTAGCAATGGCTTCGACTATGTGTGCGATACTACAGAGCCAACTCTACATTGGACCAAGGAGCAGATGCAGCGATGCAGTTTTTGTTGCGCTTGGCATCTGAAGCAATGCTGGAGCATTGAACGCACTGTGACATGAGGTACATGAGGTATAGGTGGAATTGGATGGAATTGAAATGTACTATCACTTGGTCAGATTTCAGCGATTTTAATGGATACCCACCAGTCGCCACCCATTTGTTTTTGCCACATTTGCATTTGGAAATCGGATGCTTTTGTAGTGAAGACATAGCCGTGCAGGGTGCTCCTGGGAGGACTGCGGAGTGATGTACTACTTCTCACCAGCAGCTGGAACTGGATGGCATACCTACAAGTCTCCCGGCTGGGAAGTGATGCACCAGGCTCAAGAGTGCACTTCAGATTCTGTCGACCCAATCCTTTCAAGAGAAGCTTTCCGAACCAAACCGTCCACAAAAAGTACCTATTGGAGTCCAACAATTCCAGCAAGGAGAAGCTTTGCCGATGTTTTCATTGTTTCCTAGGCAGTTAAATAGTTAAATATGTAAAAATCCCATGGTTACACCCATTTTCTTATCCCCACCTGCAACGCCGCAGTCTCGAGGTATATGCTGGGCACCCCACCAGCCGAATGCAAACCGGGCGAGCATTGCGATGCCTGTGCCGATCCTCCCGGCGAGGTGTGGATGTTGTTGGTGTGACGGATGGTGAAAAATGTTTGGTAACTTGTCAGGGACATCTAAGTTATAGTGGGGAAGAATCTTATTCTAAGCCAGTTTTGATATATATATATATAATATTATAATATATTATATAGAATATGGTTTGTGTGTGTGTGGGATATAAACGGATAAACACTTGTAGTAACTTGGATGCACATCCAAGCAGCTTACCATAGATGACATCGGGAGTTTACCAATCAAACAATGGGGATATCATACAAAACTGTATCCTAACTTCAACATAACATGGTGGGCATTGTTTTTGTAGCCTTGGCAGATCGCGTTTCCATTTTTGGGCCGTGGTCTAGTGATTAGTGAGTGAAATTTCTTCGTGGGTGATGGGTCTTTCTCCACCACAAGCCTTCACAACAAACCAACTATAAGCGTTGTTCTTCTTGCAGTCAGACTTTCGCCCCAGTACAAGTTGAGGTTTTGATCCCAAACACAAATCTGCTAGTAGTTGATGAGTACTACATATTGATATAGAATATTATAGAATTATATGTTTTTAAATAAATATAATAAAACCCGTGAAAGATCGACCAATTTAACAAGCAAATGGCTGGGCCGAAACTTTGCTCAGGTGGCCTGCACAGTGAAGCTCCATGGAGGTGATTGCAAGGAGCAGAATTCTGGGTCATCTTAGCTCCAAACATATGATATTGATGTAATATTGATGGCCCAAACATATTGATACTGTTACTGTTACTACAGATATCTATAGTTATTACTGTTCTTATTGTTGTTATTACTATTATGTATATATATATAATATTGATATTGATATTATCTATCTATATAAGATAATAAGACGTGTGTGGGTGGAGAATGGTGGAGGAAATGCACGCAATATGTTTCTTCTGGGGGATCCTGTGCAACTTTTGAAGAGGGTTTACTTGACTTGAAGCTGACAGGCTCAGTTTTTGCCGTCATAAGATCTTCAAACCCGCCCACAGAGGGGTACATGTTTTTTGTTGAACCATTGCAGTATGTGAAACAGCGAATTGCATCCCTTTTAAAAATGTTGGTAGCATTGAAAATTCTCAACATTCACGGTGAAGTCCGAACTCCGCTAGGAGTGGCCAGAAGCTAGTGCCACAAGACTTCCAGTGAGCCCTTGTCATCATTCATTGCTATGGCAGAAACATGCGATTGTCATGAGAATTTGGATGTGAACTTATGTGCACTGCTTGTGGCATGGGGATGTGCTACTGTAGTGTCCTGATTTCTAAGGAGCAAAGTGGCCTTTCTCTGATGGGTGAAACTGCGGATTGCCAAAGTTTGCAATCCAAAGTCGTTGCACATCGCTTGCTGTTAGAAAAGTATCCTTCAAATGCTCAAGTTGGAAGGAAATACTCTCACTTCCGGGTTCCGGCATTGCCTTTGCATGCCCGAGATACGTTGAAGCTTGATGAATTGATGTGAGAATCCTTTGAGAAACGACATCAACCTAAGCAAGCCAAGATGAAGATGAAACAGTTTTCAAATAAACCTGCAACAACTGCAGACCCTCTTTTCACCGTACAGTTTCGTTTTTTGCAGGACCCGTTGGGCATCCTGTCTCTCCGCCTTTTCTTCCACGATTCTCAGAAGCAAGTCCATCTCCGCTTGCAGCAGTTCATCTTGGATAATCCCTAATAAGGCTTAGTAAAGGAAAAATTTAAGGATGGTTAATAAGCGGAATCATCCCCAAGTGGCCGAACCTTGAGGTTGGTGAATGGGGTTCTGATCGAAAAACCGAGGAAGTCGAATCTCAATGGACGCAGAACAATAAGGTGCCCTGCTGGTTGATGATTACCAGGAATAGCTTTCACTAGAGCAAGTTGCTGAGTCAAGATCACGACTTTCAAAATCTCCGGAAAATATATGAATGTCCAAAAACATGATGCACACACACATTTACACCCCAAAGTTGCAATTTGACCAGGGACGAAAATTCTATATCTACATTTATTGGATGTCTTTGGGGGGTTAGCATTTTTTTGGGAGGTCACAGATTTCCGGAGATCAAATAGATACTCGTACCATTAAGGAGATAAAACATGATAAAACGAATTAAAACGAGTTATTTTCTGGGTGAAATCCCTTGCAGATCAGCCCAAAAAACAGGTGGCCTTGGACTTTCGGGAGCTGACGCACGCGCAATCCACCTGGGGGATGATGCAGATTGCTCTGAGCCTAGGCTTAAAAATTGCTGGCAGATTGCTGAAAAACTGGGGAGAAACCAAGATTTGGCTATGAAATAGTATAATTACTGGTTAAGAACATACATTGTGATGAGTCATTAGTCATAGTTATATAGTATAATTTGGGCTGGGGAAATGTTGATAAACCATGATATATATATATATGGATTATGATGCATTGTGCAAAGTCGCAGAGATCTATTTTTGCGGATGGCTCGACAACTGGCTGGTGACTTCTACTGAGCCCTGAAAGGTTGTTTCTTCTTTAACCATGAAACAGTAGGTTCAAGTCAAAAACTTGCCATGTCTACTCCAAATCCAATTGAGCTGGTGAACACCTTAGAATCACGTTTTTTCATTGTAGCCTTCGGATATGATGTTGCCATTTCTATTATGAAAAGTCGTTTTTTGTTTCCGTTCTTTTGACTTTAGGCTATTAAGTGTGAGCGCCAACAATGGGCCTGGGGGAGTGTTGCGCAAAAAAATCAAGAGCTGCAAGGATTAAATTACTTCAATGATTCTGTTTGCTGAACCTTGCACCCGACCCAGGAGAATTTTCAGCTGGCGGCAGATTGCAGTGAGTGGTTGGCCATTGCTAAACCTCGCAAAGGCGCCTGAAATGGAGGGATTTACAGGCCTTGAAGTTTCAACAGAAAGTCACACTCCTGTCATCTGATTTTGGGACGTTGGAGGTAAGCTCCTGGACATGGCAGTTAAAAAAGTGGTGTGATGATCATATGATCGAAGTTGTATCAATTTGCTGAGTCTCTGATCATGGGAGAAGGCCCTCTACCTGTTCTTTGAGCCTCCGGTGACTTTGATCGAGGACAGCAGTTTCGAGGAGTTGGATGCGTAGGGTCCGTAGGGTGGTAGGATTCCCAAATGCAAGGAGCAAGAGGCGCTATGGAAAGATGCCAAAGCGGATGGGAGGCCCACTTGCCATCTTTGAACCTGTGAGCGTTCACCAAAGTCTTTGAGACAATTGCAGTCCCATAGATTTGCCAATGTTGTGTCTCAGGCTGTAAATGTTGCACCAGTCCTGTGCTGTTCAGCAGTGCATCCTGCCAGATTTTTCCGGCTTCTGTGGAAACATGCTGCTCCTTTGAAACCCTTTATCAGCAGCATGCAGAAGGTGCGACGCTGATGTGCTGGCACAGGTGTAATGCGGCATCATGCGGGTATGGATCAAATCAAAACCCTGGTCCACTGGTGAAAATCAAGATAGCTGGTGGTCACTGGTGGTTATGGATGTTCATCCCCACCTTTTTGTTGAAACATGTTGAAGGTCGCTGGTGGATGCTGCTTGTTCATCACCTCATGTCATGGGTGGCATGACCCATCTGTGGCAGGATGAGACGGCTACGCACCAAGACGAAGGCTGGCATTGACAACATCGGTTTGCTGTGTTTTTCCTTGACATAAGTTATACATTTAGGAAGCATGAACAAACACAGACTCAAATCTCCTGAAAGCTGGTTTTCCCATGTTTCATGGCAGTTTGTGTTGTTTGGGTTGGTGTTGTGCTGCCAAGCTGCCCAATCCATCCGCCCAGATGTGGAACGGCAGCTCCAAGAGCTTTGCGCAGAAGTCTCTCCCAAGCTACGAGGAGTGAGGCAGCTGGTGCAGGTGCCATTGCTTCAAATCTACTTAGCTGTTGAAGATGTTCATTCCCAATCTGCCATGGGTGCCAAGTGTTAAAGATGTTGATTTCATATGATTTCATACTATTTTTGTTTATGAATCAATTGATAATTGATATTTAAATATATTTATAATTCCATATGTTTGATCATCATTTGTAGTTGACAAGTTGTTTTTTGCATTTGCCACTACGGGAAAAACAGATTCATCATTATTCCCACAGTTTTGTGGGATCCCAAAGTTGATGACGGCATTCCACAGCTTCTACGAAGGCGCAGCTTCGTCACGATGACCGCACGATGCCTTCTTGCCAGTCGGAGCCTCGGGGTGCTGATTGTACCATACGATACGTGGTACGAAACATAGACCCATGCCTGGCACACAAAAAATGGGGATGGTTTGTTAAGGGGTGCACCACGTGACTTTATTTCCTCCAAAGAAACTTCAAAGTGGATGGCCAGGTCGTTTGCACTGGATGAAGTGTCTGATGTGGTGGCAGACATGGTGGGCAAGGCATTCTGGTTGTAAGTTGCTGATGACATGCGCACTGGTTCTGCAAATATGCTTTGCATTGTTCGGGAAAGGGAAGTGTAGTAATCCCCCAATCTGGTAATTGCAAGCTTGCAGGAGCATCAACATAGCAGTGACATCACGATGTTATGATATTATGGGTCTCCCATGTGCACAGTTCTGCACAAGGTACCAAGACTTCATGATTTGATCTTCCATCCATTTCCAGTGCAGCACTGAGATTCCACTCAAAAGGCTTGAAACCCAGATGGTAGATATATGCCTATGAGACCAAATTTGGGCGACCCGTAAAATGATAAAAAGTAATTCCCATTTCCCATTCCATTTGAATGGGAAAACCCATCAACAACCAGTAGGCCAGTAGGCTTCAGGGACCTTTGGAATTTCCAAACTAACTTATCTCATCCATCTTGGCGCCCCTAAGGTACTCACGCTGTTGGATCGCTTGTTGTTGCCCACCTCAATATGGGCAGGGCTTCAGCTGTGCATTCCCTCGTTATGGAGACATGATCTGGCAGCCGCCACTGCTGCGAGGTGGGAATGCGGAGAACTGTGAGAAATTCGTTGGATGAAATGAGTTGTACAGGTAGACTCAGGTAGACACAAAATTTTGGAATAATGAAACTTGGATAAGGTTTGCTTATCAGTCTTTTTGATACTTTTTGAGGACTCAAGATGAGTCTTTTGCAAACTGCTTGTTTCGTGGCTGGCAGGATACGCGGCACTTTGGTTGCGCGGCCGCAACCAGGTAGCCCTGGATGCCAGGAGCTGCAGGCGATGGGCCCAGCAGTTGGGGCCCATTGGCCAAGATCAACTAATGCGGTAATCCCAAAAATCAGCAACTACCATTTGGTGATGATTATCATCCATTTATGGTAATACTTGCCACATGAATATAATATATATTATTATATATTGCTAGTATATAGTTGGTTTAAAATACGGTGTTAATTAATTGAATTGAATTCCAGCAGCCAGATATGTTGGTGTCTGGTCTCCACCTCCCAAGAATTCTCCGACCAGATGGATCGGAGATGATCGGAGGTGTCTTAAAAATGGGTATAGCATGGTATAGCCCACTTATAGTGGTCGTGTTGATGTGGAAATATGAAAGTTATACATCAAATTATATATATATATATAACCATTGGATCTAACATTATATACTATATCATTGTATATATATATATACATACACTATATAACTTTCTACCACCATTGGATTTGGGGTTTATCCATGGACAATACATGCGCAGTACATCGGACGGAGCTCTTTCTTGCCAGGACCTGATTAAAGAGAGGGACATCGGCTGCATGGTTGACGTAGGATCTATGCTGGGGACCTGAGGGAGGTGGCGAGACTTGGATGTGCATTCCACTGGCACATGGCCATACCTTACAACTTATAAATATACTTATGTATAATTCAGGTATATATGAGAGAACCCAAAAAGATCAGTGTACTCAATGAGTTTATCAGACTTGTTTGAAGTTGAACATTGACAGCAAACTGGGAAATCCCTCAGATCGAATGGTAAAAAACATAGGTTTTCCAGTCAATTTTCCCTTAAACCAATCCATTGATTGGCCACGGAGTCACCACCACGGTATTTTGCTGAGGTTTGGAGCCTGCGCCGCAGCAGCCGCGAATGAGTTTCCAGAGGCGAGAGATCGCATTGGTTTCAGGGACGGCTGGGGGCACCGGCACTGCCAGCTCAGATTTTCTCAGAACTAGATGGCTATGGATCAATACCTATATACATACCATTTTTAGGGGGATGAACATCCATTTACCAGCTATTTTGATGTTCACCAGGGGGATAGGGTTTTGACCCATCCCCAGATGGGTTCAGAATTCAGATAAAGGACTTGATTTGAACATGTTGGTTCTATTTTGGGATCAAGCATGACTGGATAAGAACTGAGAACTGGGCGCCCTGAAAATATGGTATGATTAATACAGATGTTACTGATCCAATCTGTTCAATATCACTAGAATCAGTGCGTCCCAATGTCTTCTAATTTGATCTCCCAATGGTTGCAGAGCCAGGTGCGAGTTGTGGCATATGACAAGAGCTGGTCCAATATCCGTGCTTTGGAAAGGAGAGTGTTGTGGTCGTGGGCAGGTTCCGAGGTGGGGATAGGTCATATTGAAGATTTTGTGATCCACAGTGTTTGATCATGTTGTGTATAAATCATCTAATGTTTGGGTGCCCAATGTTGGCCTCTACTAGACTCTACCCAGATTTCACCTGTTCAATGCTGAGGCTGTAGACGCTTCAATTCGTGTGTCGGTGTTTCATTCTAAATATTCTGATCCTGGATTGGCGTGGACTCAAAGTCGGCAAAGAAGAAAAACATCGGTCCTGATTTGCTTCGTATTGCTGTCATGGTATTTGTTTTCTTGTTACAACCAACCCGTACAATTTGTAAAATCAGGTGCATGATATTCGGAACATGACACTCAATGGCAAAGACAGAAATCTGGAGAATTGACAAGACGGATGCATACAACAGGAATCTAAATGTATTACAGTATTCACCTTTGGCATTTCCACTGCATCTATGTGCGATTATGTGCATATGTCCTAGTCCAATGCTGGTCAGTTTTGCATCCATCCATTGCCCTCGGGGAGGACTGCAGCTTTGTCAAATTTGAGTGTGGAGGCTCCCAAATTCCTTGGCAGTTTTCAGTTGCACTGGTCACACTATGTCACAAATGGTGTGCCTGCTATTGTTGAAAGTATTGCTGATATTGCTGAAAGCATGGTTTCATGTTGTTTCCAAAAATGACCGCAAGTTGCGAAGGGTTAAGATATCTTCCACAGACACAGAGCCACAAGATCTCCATATCTCCATACAGACATCGTTTCTGCATCGTTTCTGCAGGCACATGCCGTGTGCATGGTCAACACTCAAGAGGAGTGTGAAGGCTGCCAGGCCATTGTGCATGGTGGTGGCACTTGTTGATGTGGCTATGGATTGATAGCTTTTAAACATCATCATGGCTAAGGGGGTGAACATATTGTTGAACAACCAGAAAGTATACAATATATCATTGAAGTTCCCCTAGACTACAGGGTCAAATGACCCATAGCCATACAAAAACCACAGTTGGAAAAGGTAGATCTGTAGATCTCATCTTTAAAGAGATCGGTTCTTCCACTTCGCATGACAGGCCTGCCGGACCCTGGCTGAGGAATATCCCTTTGGCTCGGAGGCTTCTTACCATCCTTACCTGGGATGATGATCATGTTTGTGTCCACATGCTACTTTCCATGGGGGTTGAACATGTTGAACCCACCCTCTCCAAATCATGATTGCAGCTTGGAAACCAGCGGAAACCACCCATGTTTTGTGATGCAAAAAGTCGACTCAGGGTCGCATCCTGCTGTGGATGAGTCAAATGAGTGGTCCACTGCACTTCATCTTGAAGGCGCGACAAATATGCGAGACCTGCGGAGATGCCGAGCGTTTGTCGGAGCCAGGTCTTCCATCACGAGGGTCATAGCTGTCATAGCTCAGATTCGCGAAAAAATGGGCAGGGCGGTAGACCTCTCTTTGAGAAGCAATTGATTCACACCGTGGCAGCCAGAAGCCTAGCAACCCAGGTGCCAGACGCTTGCGGTGGTGTTTGAAGATTGATTGGAAACTTGGAGACTTCATGCACTTGCGGATTTCAGGTGATGACGATACCCAAAGAGATCAACGGAATCAAGCGCACACTGGGAAGAGGTTTCGAGGGTGTGTAGTTGGATGCATGCAAGTTTCTCTGTTCACAAACATGCACATATGTCAGCATGACTATCCATTACTATGTCACCACTATACGTCTCATATCATCATATCACATATATCATATATCATATATATCATGATATATATATATATATACATCATATCATGTCCTATGGTTTGCTTGGTGACTTGTGACTTGTGAAGGCTATGACTTCGAACTGCGATGGCAAAACTCCTCACTGCACCCTGGATCCGGTTTCAGTGAGTTCTACAGGTCATTTTCCGCATGTCCTTTCCAGGTACGGTTGCCAAAAATATTTCCAGATCATTCAGATATTATTCAGATCATCCAGACATGTCAGGATTTTCATCGATTTTCATGGGGAAGTTTTCAAATGTTTTTTTCTGACTGGTGGCAACATGTGGCAACCGTTTTTCCTGGGCATTGCTGGATCCAAGATGATCCAAGGCATTCCACCGTGCTGCTGGTGGCGTCCCTGCGAGAGAGCCAATTCCTCGGAAGATTTCCAACGCTTCACCAGGCGTTTGAAGATTCAGTATAGATGATATAGGATGATATATTAGGTGTATATATATATATGTATATATATGATAGGTAAACTTCACATGATAATGCAGCAAAATGCTATAGCCACAAACAATCATAAGATCACAGAGCTTAAAGTAGTATAGCAATCCAAAAAAAAACATCCGTGCCACATCACGTGGAGCCACCACCAAGGTTTGGCAAAGATCTGGACTCAGCAGATCAGCAGAGCTGCGGGAAAACGCACCGTCGATCGATGATCGTGTGGTTCAAAATGTAGGTACTATTGGACCATATTGGACCCAGAGAATGGATCATTTCTTGATATTTCTTGGATTTTCTATTCTTAGTCTTAGACCATGCATTTTTGGTGGACAATTTTCACCCATACAGAGTGCCAGACCATGTCAGTTCGGTCAATTCGGTGGACTGGTTTATGCAGAACATGTGTCAGGGAATCCCTGGTGTTTGATGGGAAAGGGGGTTCTCCAAATAGGAGGACCGAAGCCACGTGTTTTTCACTCTCCGGATCTGTTTGTGATCATTCTGTTCAAAGAAACCTCAGGATTCAAATGGATTCAAAGTAATCCTGGGTGGTTCCACATTCCAGATGCTTCCAGGTTGTGTGAATCGAGCCGCCTATTCGGCCGCCAGGGCTGTGTGTCGTCAAGAGATTCTCACCAAGGGCATCTGCGAAATCCCTGGATTTCTGCAACCCGAAGCCGTCCGAAAGATCTTGTGTTCAGCGGAGCAGCTGAAAAAACGACCTGGTTGCGGATTCAGATCCTTCGAAGAACACAATGTGTATCTTGAGGAGAAAGCGGATGTAAGTCGAATCCGCTCTGCATCCTTTAGCAGTTCAAAGGTCTTGATCAATCAAGCAGAATTGGCTGAAGGTTGTCCGGAACTCGTTGAGCTGTTCCACTGGGATGGTTTGAGACAGCTGCTTCAAGAGGCCTTTGGCTTGGAGAAGTTGTTTTGCTCTGCAGATCCATTGGGCGGAGTTTACTTGAACTTTTTCGAGAAGGGGGATCAGCTAGGGTGGCACTTTGATCGCTCAGAGTGTCTTAATAGAAGTGCATCAGCAAGTATTTTATAGATTTTTATAGTGTTTTAGTGTTTTTCTTAGTTCAGAAATGGACAAGTTTGATATAATCAACTTTTAGAAAGTATTTTTGCCAAGAGAGCTCAGGAATCTAGAAATTTATTGATGTTTTTTCCCACTGCAGCCCCCAGGTACTGAGTGAATTTGATCCTGAGAGAATGCAAGCGTGACGGAAATTCAAAGCCAGGTGCCTTCATGTACATTCCCGACTCACGGACATTTCTGGATGCACATCCCGACTTCGATCTATCCATCTTGGATGGACCGTCAGATGCGGCGGGCTTGAAGCCAATGATCGTTCCGGACTTGAAACCTGGGACCCTGTATCTGTTTGCCGGAAAACGGAGTTTGCATTGTGTTTCCCAGAACACCACCGAAGTTTGTCGGGTGAACGCTATCTTCACCTTCAATCTTGAGCCAAATGTGAGCCTGAACGAGTACACGCGCCGAAAGTTCTTCGGGGCTTGACTGGGTGGAGTGGATCGAGTAGATCCAAAACCAACACATGCCGTGCTTCACCGGAAAGTTTCAAGGATGGTGGCCTGACTACATCAAAGTAGTAGCCACTTCCACAACCTGCAGATGTTGATGCCAACTTGGAAGCTCTAGGACGACGGTGGATGCTGTGCTGAAAAAACGGGTGAATCATGGGCAAGCACGTGAAAGCTTGTTGGTCCATTTCGCGTATTTGAGACAATGTATATATATATATTTAGATATTTAGATATTCAATCATGTTATATCATCTATTAGTAAGTTTTGCTGCAAAGATGTGCTTTGTTGAAGAATGGATCAACCCTTCTGATTCGTTGCAGCTGTTAGGTTGGCCATGTCAGAACATACGAAAGCCAATTTGGCATCCCTTCAGCCAGGCTATGATTACTTTTTTCTTACCTGATCAAATTCCGTGGCAGCATCCACAACAATTTGTTCACTTGAAAGGATGCTGCCATGGCATTTGTTGGTTTACACCACTGGACATCGACATCTCTTCACATCACAGCAAGACGTCAACATCACAGCAATGGCTCCAGTGGAGAGTCCAGGTGGGTGCCAGGAAAGTGGTCGATATGGATCAAACATGGAAAATTCATGAAAATTATGGAGAACAGAGAGGTCCGAATTCATCCAATATCCAGAGTTATCTTTATGGGAATTAATATGGGAAAGACCAGCAAGTTTCCTGATGAATCGACGGCAACGACGCCTCAAGAGGCACCATGGAACTGGAAAAGCTTCTGACGCAGGTGCTGGAAGCGTTGCGTGAACATGTCTTGTTGGCTGATGAGTTCGGGGGTCATTGTTATTCTCAATATTATATATTGTGTTTGTCATACATATTACATACTGTATATGTAGATATGTACTATGATGTAATATGTATATTATATTGGGGAGTATCATAAATCCATCTGCTCTTTTGGCATTTGACGATGACATATCATTGTATTCCATGTAATGATGACCATTTAATTCACTCATATCATATGGATTGATCCTGGATGGTTAGCTTAATATCATGTTTCATATAGATATATCCATTATATTATTAGATATTAATTAATATATTAATATCATATAGATACTGGTGGATATATATATAATATCATAATATATTAATCTATCATGACCTTGGATAGCTATTGTCAATATCCATCAGTATCTGTCCAAGCATGATCATGGCACAGTGGCACCAAGTGGAGCTAACCTCCACAGGGCTCCTCTTGTGTGACCTTGGCCATGGCTCGGGGGCTTGGAGAAAACTTGCTGTGATTTTGTTGGGATATCACCTGGATATCACCTGGATATCACCTGGATATCTCAACACCAAATGGTGGATTCTGGTGGAATTTCTTGGAAATGATGTCGAATTTGTTGGATGTTGGTTTATTTTCTTGGGCAAGTTTTTGGGACAGTGCCATATCCATGAATTTCTGCGCCGAAATCGTCTCAGGTCACACAGGTCACCCAGGTTACCTGACACCTGAGGTGACGGTTAGAGAAGAAGATTGTTTGTCCAGCAAAATCCTGGGCCACTTCAGTGCAGGGAGCCATCTCCAGGCTGGATGTCACCAAGGGAAACATCATGACTTAAACCATCCAAGGGAGCTATTGTTATATTGTTAATACATATGTTGACACTATTATATAGATTATTAATTGTTAATTACTACTATACTACTAGATTTTTCGTATCATTGAGTTTGTTATATATTTTGTTATCATTGTTTTCACTAGTATGTGTACTATCGTCATTATATCTTATCATTATTTTAATTAATTAATTAATTAATATATATATATATGTATTGTCGTTATCAGATTCTCATTGGGTTTACCATGGTTTACCACCATAGCCCCAATCCCTATCGGTCAAAATCTCCTGGCAGGTGCTCCAGCTCTCAGATGCCAAACCAGGAGAACTGCTGCGAGCCGAAGTGAAATCCACTTCGATGCAAGGCGCGGCTGCTTGGGTTTTGCTTTGCGGGTGGTGAAATGGTGCTTTCCGGCCTTGGTCGTGACAACTATAAATATGTACATAATTACATATATATAAAGATATATATATATATATTATCCATGAAGGGAAGATAAGGGTTCATGGTTTTCTTGGCATTTGCGATCATTTGTGGCAGTTTCCGAGACTCTTTTCGGCCATGAAGAACAATAAGAGAAGCTAAAATAGAAGGTTCAACAACCGATCTACCAAGCTGAACACTTTGTCACTGGTCAGTCATACTGCTGGGTGGTTTTATGGATTTTTATGCGCTAAGCTCCATTGCACCAGGTTGGATCACGGTTCGCAACACCGTTGGCCAAGCATTGGTTGGAATGCAAGCCAACAAGGCTGGTTTGGTCAAAGTTTTGGATGTGAAGTGGCAGCTTTCTGTGTGGCAGAGCAGTTGGGAAACTGCTACTCGGGGTTATTCGGGGTTGGATGAATGATATCTTTATCTATTGAGATTCAGGTTTGCCAGCAAATGTCAAGAAAATGAGGCTAAAACCCCATGTTCTTAGCAGTTCCATTCAAACATGCAGATGTTTTTGTGTCGTCAAAACCGCATGATTGAACTATTCAAATATGGTCAACCATTATTTTCCCATGTTTCCCTATTGAAATTGCCATACCGTATACCCACTTATATACCTGATTGTCAGCCACATCCCTCTATCATATATTGTTGGCCATCCCTTTTGGATTCCTATGATTAACCAGAACTACCCTCTGGTTATGACTAACATAGCCATGGAATATCCACCCATGTTTAAGTTCGGTAAACCATCTATTTCGATTAGGGCCATCTATACCATGGCGAACTGTTAGTCACAACCAGAGGGTATATGGGATTATCATCATTATCCCAAGATAATCCTAAGATTTATATGGGATTTATATGGGATTTATATCTTGGGATTTCCTATCTCTTCCCAATAAATCCCCATGACATCCCGATGATTTCCACCCATAAATCCTGCGCCAGGTGACCCGTTCCACTCGCTTGGACGAGGTGATGAAAGGCTCGCAGTTGGAGACGCTTCGCCTCATGACCCTGCGCACCGGGGAGGCGTTGAGTAGCCCGGGAGCCTTGGGATGGGGTTGGGGTTGTGATTTTCATGGGGATATATAATAATAGCACATATATATATATATTATATATATTATATATATAGATCTCTATAATATATAATATATATTAATATACCTATTAATACATAGCATTAAATAGTTTATAGAATATACACATATATACGTATAGTATATCAACACTAAGAGTGAAAGGTGCCGTGTTTGCCAGTGATTCCAACATCAAAACCACCAGATTTCCGAAAACACGGCAGGACCTGGGACGAGCTCGGATTCCGATCTGAGGTGAATGTGTTGGGCAGCTGCCGGCGCATACCAGGCCTGGCTTTCAAGGTCTTTGGGCAAGGGAAATCACTGGGAACTGATGATCTTAACCCACAAAAAATTCTATAACTGGTTGGTGGTTTGGAACATTTTTTATTTTTCCATATATTGGGAATAATGATCCCAACTGACTTTCATATTTTTCAGAGGGGTAGGTATACCACCAACCAGATAAACACGTGGTATTTCAAGGTGTCTTGGTAACGTTGGCATGGTCCAAATTCTCGCCAGGATCCAGGTCCTGGAGCTGGTCGGAGAGCGAAAGTCTCAGATATGTTTTTGTTTGGTTTGTGATGTGAAAAAGGTGGAAATGAACACAAAAGCCATTTGGGAACCATGGGCATATCATGGCCATACGATTGTTATTTTGGGGGTTTTTAAGGGCTTTGGATCTGTCTCCGGAGCAGATTTGATGTCGGTGAGAATCGTTCGATGAATCCATTGCAGCTGAGGGCGCAAGGAGCTCTGAGGCAGGGGTCTGGCTGGTGCAGAAGTTTCGCCTGTAGCATGGGAAACACAGAGAAAAAAGAACTACATTTATTTGAAGACTATAGCCTCCCGTAAAATCTCATGGTTGATCATCAGGTTCCCCATTAAGATTGCCAAAAGATTGGGGGCCCCATGTGCACAACCCCCACTTGTGTTTGCAAACTTCCGCAGGCGTGCGAAGATTGCTACCTTGGAGTCAGCACCGTTGCTTCACCCAAGAAATGGGTCAGATCTGTGGATCACGAGTGAGCGGAAGAGGAGTATTATAGTCAAAGGGATTTGCGTCCAAGGTTTCTGACCCAACTGAGTAACTGCTTACGATGTTTTTGGGAGTATAGAAAATGAATGATCGAGTTTTAGTGGGCCCTACTATTATTTGTATCTGAACAAAATATCAGACTTTCAGAGAGTTCCTGCCCCTGAGATGTCTGAGGCCCAAAGAGGGCAAGATGGAAGGATGGGTTGGACCCTGAGCTGTTTGGAGATGCTTCGGCATGCAGCTGATGTGACAGCCTGAGGCGAGCTTATCGGACTCCAAAGGCAACGTGCTAGTGAGGAGCTGCAAGCCATTTGCCGATGCGGTGCTTAAATTCTTGGAAATAGCTGGTAAATAGCTGGTTTATTATGTTTATTCTGGTCCAACATTTCAGTGGTTGGCAATTCATTGAATGGGTTTGTCGCGAAAAAAGGTATTAATTGGCCATTTAGGGGTATACCGTATATATTCCATTTCCAGACAAGCCCAAATGTCCCAGTTTGGGGTAAATACATGCAGATGCAAGAAACAACACACCACCCAAACAAAAAAGAAGTCAACATAGGACCCAGGTTCATATGATATCATATAAATATATTATATTATATATTTATATAACAATGTCTCAGTCTTGGTTATTTATCATATGGTATAGATAACGCATCACCCAACAAAGCTGCTTGTTGTCCTCATTCCCAGGACTTCAGCCACTTCCTCCAGGAGGCCTCTGGCCTGGACCTCAAAATGGTCGAATCGAAACTGCTTGGCTAACAGAAATCCATCCATTGAATCCAATTTATGGATGTTGTTTGTTAAAGATGGTGACTTCCCAACTTTTCACCTTGGATTCCGCTTATTACCAGAGGATGACTCTGGAACAGTTCTGACATTGTGTAGGAGGCATTGGAAGGACCGGTTCTCTGGCAGAATGAACCCCCTGACCCGTCGTTGCCATATTTTTTCGGCCACTTAGATCAAAGAGATCGTGGACGATGGAGCCATTTCCTTGCAAAAGAAACAAGCCAATTTGGTGCACCTGGCTGATTTCCTGGCATCCGTGGGTCACTTGACAACTATTTGATGTATGAAGGTGTGGATTTTCCCTATATCGATGATTTTAGAGGCACACAACCAGCAAATGTCAGCGGCCATGCTGTGTGGCTCCACCACAATCGCGAAGTGGTTTGAACTGAGGTGATTGTGGCAATATGACTGATGATTGGTGAATTTTTTTATAGTTGGTTATACCTCGAAAGTGTTTCTACATACCGAAAAAAGGTATATGTTTGCCAATTCTTCTTGGAGGAGTGATATGAAATTGTTTTGAATGGGCAAGCTTGATCGCAGCCCAGTCACCGAAACTCCTTCAGCTCTGGCCAGGCAATGGGTTTGCTGAATTCCGCTAGGCGGGATGACCAGATCAACCGGATGACTCAACGAACAACATACGGGTTATCTAAACGTTGAAGATGTTTGGTGCGTTGGGAGACTTGATCATGTATTTGTGTTTTTGTTTTTTTTTAATGAATAGTGTTATGATGATTGATGTTTCTGTTTTGAAGATTTGGTTTGGCTCCTTGGGCCTTGGGGTCAGGATGCTGATCTCACACTCCATGGATTCATGGCAGGTCTGGGGACTTTGAAAAGTTCAAGGAGATTGCAGAGGCCTAGAAGGGAAAGATGAAGGGCCTGGAAAGGACAGTGATTGTATGTGATTGTGGGATTCACCCAATCATAATCCTACCATTGAAGGATGATGATTTTTGAATTTTGTGTATTTTTTTTGTATATGTTTATCATTACTGTTGGACCATTCATTTATCGAAGTGGGATGGTGATTGTGGACAATCCTCACCAGGCTGTGGCTCGCGAAGGCGACCGGAGAATTCCGCACCCGTGCAGTGCGGCTACTCCAAACTCCAATGGATTGAAAGAATGATGGCCATATTTTGGAGGATGGGGGTATATATTAGAAAGGGGTATATATTAGAAACATGATCATAATTAGAATAATTAAAATTTATGGCCATATTATGGCCATTCCTCGTATTTTTGTCTCAGTTATGGTCATGTTTCTAATATTTGTTTTTATACTTGTCCATATTTTGTCCATTCGATATGGCCATAAATTGGAATGGGCTGTTTCTTGTTTTACTGGCATTTGACATCCCTGCAGTGACCCTGGATATGGCGACAGGTGACGATTCGCCCATGTCTCCTTCCAGGTGCTTTGCGCTGCGATGATCCATGAACGAATCGGAGTGTCAGTGGTTATTCCCTAGGAAGTGACAAGTCCTTCAATAATTAATACTGTAGCAACAAATGATTGGATGATATCATGGATTTCAACATGATTTAACTGTGGTACCTAAGATTAGATTGGGAAATCATGAATAGTATAGTTATACCATCATTCTACTATTATGATGAATAGTTGTGGGAGCATCCCAAAATTATACCCTAAACTCAACAATGAATACTTAATAATAGTTCATCCCAACAGAGAATTATAATAGTATTACACCCCATATAGTTATCCATAATTCATCAATAATTTACCCTCTGGTAATTTAAGATAAATTTAAGATATAGCTATTGAAAATTGCCATTTATAGTTGATTTACCCCGTTAAAAAAAACATGATTTTCCATAGCTATGTTAGTTTACCAGAGGGTATCATCAGTAATAGCAGTTTCATCTCAACGCCAAGGCGTCGTGACAGCCCGCTGGACTGCTGCGACGTGCGCGGCCGCACGCCCTTGATCTACGCCGCGGCGTTTGGCTCGGTCTCCATTGCAGGGAGACTTAGCAGCTGGGGAAAGCGGGGGATGGATATCCAATGAATCAATGGGGTATGGCCAGTTAATTTAGCCCAAGATAGCCCAGTATAACCAGTGAATATAGCCCAGTATCAATGAATCCAGTATACATCATGAATAATGTAGGTTACTGATTAGTGTGGGGAGGCCCCCCCCCCCAAACAAATTTGGGTAACAGAATAGTGTGGAAAAAACAAATTACCGGGTACAGAATACGGTAAAATCAAAAAAAATTGATAGATTTAAATTGATTTCAATTTATTTTGAATTGATTTCAATTTATTTTGAATTGATTTCAATTTACTTTCAATTGATTTGAATTTACTTTCAATTGATTTCAATTTACTTTCAATTGATTTGAATTTATTTTGAATTGATTTCAATTTACTTTCAATTGATTTGAATTTATTTTGAATTGATTTGAATTTATTTTGAATTGATTTCAATTTACTTTCAATTGATTTCAATTTACTTTCAATTGATTTCAATTTACTTTCAATTGATTTCAATTTACTTTCAATTGATTTCAATTTACTTTCAAGTAAAAGAAAAAAAACAATCACCTCAGGAAGCAGCTGGACACAATAGTGTACCCCCAAACAAACCATACTATTGTGTACCAGGGTTGCTCATGGACTACCCCCTTGAAAAATTGTTTGAGTGATGTTTTTTAATTGGGTTTTAATAAGGCATCATATATTTTGGAAAATTCAGCATTTCTGAGAATTCTAAATAAAAGAAACTAATTGAGAAAATAAAAGAAACAAACTTTAGCAAAGGAAAATGTAAAGGGAATGTAAAAAAAAAACAAAATCACCTCAGGAAGCAGCTGGGCACAATAGTGTACCCTCAAACAAACCATACTATTGTGTATCATGATCATATTCATTTCAAGTTACTTTCAATTGATTTCAATTTACTTGCAATTGATTTCAATTTACTTTCAAGTAAAAGAAAAAAACAATCACCTCAGGAAGCAGCTGGACACAATAGTGTACCCCCAAACAAACCATACTATTGTGTATCATGATCATTCATGTTTTTTTTGGTTGGCTGAAACTAATCCTTTGGAAAGCCTTTGGTTTTGATTCCAAGAAAAATGAAGCTAAGTAAAAGGAAACAAACTTTAGCAAAGGAAAAGGAAAAGGAAAAGGTTGAAAAAAAACATAACCTCAGGAAGCAGCTGGACACAATAGTGTACCCTCAAACAAACCACGCTATTCTGTATCAGGGTTGCTCATGGACTACCCCCTTGAAAAATTGTTTGAGTGATGTTTTTAAATTGGGTTTTAATAAGGCATCATATATTTTGGGAAATTGAGCATTTCTGAGAATTCTAAATAAAAGAAATTAATTGAGAAAATAAAAAAATCTTTAGCAAAGGAACATGTAAAGGGAATGGAAATCCCAAAAGATCATAGAAATAACATGGAAATCCCATAGGAATCTCACAGAAACCCCATAGAAAGATCATAGAAACAACATGGAAATCCCATAGGAATCTCACAGAAATCCCATAGAAAGATCATAGAAAGAACATGGAAATATAGAAATAGAAACATAGGAAAGATCATAGAAATCCCATAGGAATCTCACAGAAACCCCATAGAAAGATCATAGAAATAACATGGAAATCCCATAAGAACCTCACAGAAATCCCATAGAAAGATCATAGAAATAACATGGAAATCCCATAGGAATCTCACAGAAATCCCATAGAAAGATCATAGAAATAACATGGAAATCCCATAAGAATCTCACCACAGAAATCCCATAGAAAGATCATAGAAATAACATGGAAATCCCATAAGAATCTCACAGAAATCCCATGGAAAGATCATAGAAATAGCATGGAAATCCCATAGGAATCTCACAGAAATCCCATAGAAAGATCATAGAAATAAAATGGAAATCCCATAAGAATCTCACAGAACTCCCATAGAAAGATCATAGAAATAACATGGAAATCCCATAGGAATCTCTCATAGAAATAACATGGAAATCCCATAGGAATCTCACAGAAATCCCATAGAAAGATCATAGAAATAACATGGAAATCCCATAGAAATCTCACAGAAATCCCATAGAAAGATCATAGAAATAACATGGAAATCCCATAGGAATCTCACAGAAATCCCATAGAAAGATCATAGAAATAACATGGAAATCCCATAAGAATCTCACAGAAATCCCATGGAAAGATCATAGAAATAACATGGAAATCCCATAGGAATCTCACAGAAATCCCATAGAAAGATCATAGAAATAACATGGAAATCCCATAAGAATCTCACAGAAATCCCATAGAAAGATCATAGAAATAACATGGAAATCCCATAGGAATCTCACAGAAATCCCATAGAAGGATCATAGAAATAACATGGAAATCCCATAGGAATCTCACAGAAATCCCATAGAAAGATCATAGAAATAACATGGAAATCCCATGGGAATCTCACAGAAATCCCATAGAAAGATCATAGAAATAACATGGAAATCCCATAAGAATCTCACAGAAATTCCATAGAAAGATCATAGAAATAACATGGAAATCCCATAGGAATCTCACAGAAATCCCATAGAAAGATCATAGAAATAACATGGAAATCCCATAGGAATCTCACAGAAATCCCATAGAAAGACCATAGACATAACATGGAAATCCCATAGGAATCTCACAGAAATCCCATAGAAAGATCATAGAAATTACTGAAATAACATGGAAATCCCATAGGAATCTCACAGAAAGATCATAGAAATAACATGGAAATCCCATAGGAATCTCACAGAAATCCCATAGAAAGATCATAGAAATAACATGGAAATCCCATAGGAATCTCACAGAAATCCCATAGAAAAATCATAGAAATAACTGAAATAACATGGAAATCCCATAGGAATCTCACAGAAAGATCATAGAAATAACATGGAAATCCCATAGGAATCTCACAGAAATCCCATAGAAAGATCATAGAAACATCATGGAAATACCTTGGAAAACCCACAGGAATCCAATAGAAATTCCATAGGAAAGATCATAGAAATACCATAAAAATCCCATAGGAATCCAATGGAAATCCCATAAGAATACCATAGAACTCCCATAGCACCCCTTCAGAAATACCATAGAAATCCTCCAGAAATATCATAGAAACATCATGGAGACCTCATAGGAATTCCATAGAAATACCATAAAAGAAAAAAACCTTTAGCAAAGGAAAAGGAAAAGGAAATGGTTGAAAAAACACATAACCTCAGGAAGCAGCTGGACACAATAGTGTACCCTCCAAACAAACCACACTATTGTGTATCAGGGTTGCTCATGGACTACCCCCTTGAAAAATTGTTTGAGTGATGTTTTTTGATTGAGTTTTAATAAGGCATCATATATTTTGGGAAATTGGTCATTTCTGAGAATTTCAAATGAAAGAAACTAAGAAAGAAATTAATTGAAAGGAAAACACTTTAGCTAGCAAAAGAAAAGGTAAAGGAAATGATTGAAAAAATCAAAAAAACATAACCCCAGGAAGCAGCTGGACACAATAGTGTACCCCCAAACAAACCACACTATTGTGTATCAGGGTTGCTCATGGACTACCCCCTTGAAAAATTGTTTGAGTGATGTTTTTTAATTGGGTTTTAATAAGGCATCATATATTTTGGGAAACTGGTCATTCTGGGAATTTCAAATGAAAGAAACTAAGAAAGGAATTAATTGAAAGGAAAACACTTTAGCTAGCAAAAGAAAAGGTAAAGGAAATGATTGAAAAAATCAAAAAAACATAACCTCAGGAAGCAGCTGGACACAATAGTGTACCCCCAAACAAACCACACTATTGTGTATCAGGGTTGCTCATGGACTACCCCCTTGAAAAATTGTTTGAGTGATGTTTTTTTAATTGGGTTTTAATAAGGCATCATATATTTTGGGAAACTGGGCATTTCTGAGAATTTCAAATGAAAGAAACTAAGAAAGAAATTAATTGAAAGGAAAACACTTTAGCTAGCAAAGGAAAAGGTAAAGGAAATGATTGAAAAAAACAAAAAAATCATGACCTCAGGAAGCAGCTGGACACAATAGTGTACCCTCCAAACAAACCACACTATTCTGTATCAGGGTTGCTCATGGACTACCATCTTGAAAAATTGTTTGAGTGATGTTTTTTAATTGGGTTTTAATAAGGCATCATATATTTTGGGAAACTGGTCATTTCTGAGAATTTCAAATGAAAGAAACTAAGAAAGAAATTAATTGAAAGGAAAACACTTTAGCTAGCAAAGGAAAAGGTAAAGGAAATGATTTAAAAAATTAAAAAAAAACATAACCCCAGGAAAGCAGCTGGACACAATAGTGTACCCTCCAAACAAACCACATTATTCTGTATCAGGGTTGCTCATGGACTACTCCCTTGAAAAATTGTTTGAGTCATGTTTTTTAATTGGGTTTTAATAAGGCATCATATATTTTGGGAAACTGGTCATTTCTGAGAATTTCAAATGAAAGACACTAAGAAAGAAATTAATTGAAAGGAAAACACTTTAGCTAGCAAAGGAAAAGGTAAAGGAAATGATTGAAAAAATCAAAAAAATCATGACCTCAGGAAAGCAGCTGGACACAATAGTGTACCCCCCAAACAAACCACACTATTCTGTATCAGGGTTGCTCATGGACTACCCCCTTGAAAAATTGTTTGAGTCATGTTTTTTAATTGGGTTTTAATAAGGCATCATATATTTTGGGAAACTGGTCATTCTGAGAATTTCAAATGAAAGAAACTAAGAAAGAAATTAATTGAAAGGAAAACACTTTAGCTAGCAAAGGAAAAGGTAAAGGAAATGATTGAAAAAATCAAAAAAATCATGACCTCAGGAAAGCAGCTGGACACAATAGTGTACCCTCCAAACAAACCACACTATTTTGTACCTGGATGTAATTTTCTGTGGAAGGCATCTGGAAAATTTCAATGATGGAAAATAAAAAGTAAAAGGAAAAAACTTTAAAAAATGAAAAAAATGAAAAATGTTTGAACAACAAAAAAAGACCAAGACACAATTGTGTATCCTGACACAATGACACAATTGTGTATCCTGACACAATTTTACAAAATAATAAAAATATATAATTAAAAATAAAAATAATTAAATTAAAAAGTATTATAATTAAAAATAAAAATAAAAATAATTAAATTAAAAATTATTATAATTAAAAATAAAAATAAAAAATAATTAAATTAAAAATTATTATAATTAAAAATAAAAATAAAAAATAATTAAATTAAAAATTATTATAATTAAAAATAAAAATAAAAAATATTTTAAAATTTTAAAATAAAATAAAAAACAATTAAAAACTAAAAAAATGAAAAAAAACTTACACCAAAATCCTGTGGACACAATAGTGTACCCCTCGAACATTTCCAGAGTAACAGAATAATTTTGAGGTCTGTGGACACAATAGTGTATCCCCACACTAATCAGTAACCAACATTATCCAGTGAATGTTTACCAATTTTGATGATGGTATATAATGGATTATAATGGCATATTTGCCATATATAAGTCATTGGATATATGAACTACCAGTGAATATAGGGCTATACTGACTGGTATAACAATGGGGTATATTCAGTGATTTCACTGGATATTTACTGGAGATATTCACCGGTGGTATATTATTAAAACTTGATATCTAGTGAATATTGGGGTATATAACCATGTAATTACCAGTAAATAATGGGAAACATGTTTTTTTTTTAACGGTATATTCACTGGTATCCAGTGAATATTCAGCGAATCTGCTTGAGGATGTCCAGTGAATGTTGGGGTAGTGGTAGATACATGTAGAGACAGAATATAGCCGACCAGTAAAGATTGGGGAACATCAAGGAATTAAAGTATTCTCTCTGCAAATATACATGGCCAAGAAAGATTCGGGGATAATGAATATGGGGAAGATTTGGCGGATCGTTGTTAAATATCAGATGGGCTATCCAGTAAAGATATGTAAAGATTGGGGGAGAATCATAAATCATAAAGTGTATAGGATTAGCTAAGAATCAAGATGGGAATCGATTGGGAATGGATCTGGATGAGCTGATGAGCTGAGCTGATGAGCTGATGTGTCCCGAACTGGGATGACCCCCGTCGGGAAGCAGTGTGACGAAGCGACCAAGGTTGAGTTTTTGCTCAACAAAGATGAGGCCAACCGGTGAAGTGCAGCATGGTGCTGCATCCTGTTCATTTTTTTCGGGAAGAGGAAACAAGTGAGTCAAATGCAGTGTAAACAGAATCAATGACTAGTTTCTTTCAGTTTTGTCGGGACCAAATCCATTAGGTATCGCCGATGTGTGCAATGTGTGTCAGGTGTACGTGAACGCTATGGATGATACGCAGAAGACTGCACTGCATCATGCAGCCCGTCACTCGCAGGCCACGACATAGGTTGAGAGGACCCAAAAAGCAGCTCGGAAACTGCCCCAGTTATAAGTTGGTTTATCCACCCATTAAACCGCCATGAACTATAGATATATCAAGTTGGTTGATAAAGTCATAAGACCCCATTAACTATAGATACATAGATGTACATATACAGATGGTATGCCATATATCTACCATTGGTCTTGAGGCATAGTCCAATGGTTCTCAGAAAGCCTTGGCAGGCTGAGATCTTGCGCCTCCTGCTGAATGCTGGAGCAATGAGCGAAGCAAGAGATCACAACGGCTGCACGGCAGGAGGCTGAGTCGAGGAAGGGTCAGACCTTTACTCACCTGGGAACTTGTTACATCCATCAATGATTTAATGGTGGTTCATATCCATTAATAATGGTTGGTCATGGGATGAACATGGATTACCATCTGGTGATTTAACAGTTTGCCATTGAAAAACAGTGATTTTCCATAGTTAGGGACAGTTTACCAGAGGGTACCCAGAAAATTCTTCTATTTGCAGGATATGTTGAGATTCCACCATGTGTTCAAAAAGCTAGCATGCAACAGGCCATCAATACCAAGGCCCTGATGTTCTGTGCTGGCACTGGCAATGTGGCAGGTTTGCAAGTGGATGCCCCAGGGACTCTGGAAGTGACTTTCGCAAAATTTCGCTACAAGGGCAATATGGACATGTTTCAATATGTTTCAATATGTTTCAACGAGGGTATGGCGATGATTTGGAATAGTTTAACTATGTTTAACTCACAGACAGAACAGGTTCAAAAAAAACCACTCTTTTTTAGGATTGGATGTGACTTTTCTATCCTTTTGATACTTGTTGAGGGGTTGCAAAAGGTTTGCTGTATGGTTTTGGGATTGTCCAAGGCGCTCTTGGAAAAGCACGCCAATCCCTGTGTGGAAGACTATCAGGTCACCAGTGGTCTCAGTTTTTATTTTTGTGCAGTTAGGGTGACATTTGATGGGTATAACTATGGGGGATTAGAATGGAAAAACTTCTATAAATAGAGGTTTTACTGGAAGAATCACATATTCATAGCTGTTACATGATACAACTATGGGATTCTGACCTCCATAAGTTGGGATATGGGGCCCATACAACTCTCGTGGAACTACACCCCAACGTTCTGGGCACCCAAAGCCACGTCGTGATGGTTACAGCAGTTTGCGTGGATTTCCAGGGATCATATTGATCATGTTCCTCAGGGGATCCTACAATCAGAGTTCTTCGTCAGATATTACCATGATTAGCTATTGACTTTATATATACAAATATATATACAAATATATATATATATACATTATATACATTATATACTATATGATATCATATATAACACACATACAGCTATTGGTCATATTTTTCATGGGAAAGCCATGGTGTGGGGATCCCAGCCATGCTCGGACACCATCCCGTTTTTCTCAGGGTAACAGCGCGCTCTCCTACGCCAAAGACTTGAATCATCAGGAGGCTCACGAGAGAAGAAAGTTGGTAGATGAATGGATGATCTATTAATTACCCTCTGGTGAACTAACATAGCAATGGAAAATGGCTATTTATAGTGGATTTTCCCATTAAGAATGGTGATTTTCCATTGCTATGTTAGTTCACCAGAGGGTAATGTGGTTAGAACAATGTCATAAACCATCCATGACTGGGAATGGTAAACATAGCACCTATAAACATGGTGATGACTCTAGTTATTTTGATTTGGGGATGGTTTATGAAATTGTTTTAACCACATTAGAAAGTTTGATGGATTATACACTATTGATTGATAAACTATTCATCACACAATCTAGTAATTTCCTTGACATTAGTCATTTATTGGTTATTAGTGTAATATATTGTAATCATGTCCATGGACATATAATTGGAAACGACGGTAGCTTACTGGGTTGCAATGGGGAAACCAACAGTTTCTATGGAATATAGTCGGATATGATAAATATGTGTGTATATATATATGACATTATATGACTAACCAACAATAGTGGATGATATTTTGGTATGTCCCCCAGCTATGGTCATTTCACTTTTTCAGCAGATGATTCACCAAAAGATTCTTAGGGTACCCAGACGAACCTATTTATTTCTCTCGCATATGCTTGATTGATGTGAATGTGTCAACCATAATTAGTGGCCAAACACAAAAACACACATGTCAAGTTCTATGTAAGATTCATGTTTTATGTTTGATCTTATGCTTTATACATCCATAAGTTGGATGATCAACTTAATTCTGAATCATATGGCCAGATCGTCGAGAAGCTCATAGCAGTGCGGAGCTTGGTAGTGAGCGAGCAGACCTGGAAGCCTGGGGGTATCAGGACATTTGCCAAAGATATCCCCAGACTATAGTGGTAGAAGCAAAGATATCATGATGAAATCTACGGTTATAACATAGTTAATAGTAGCAATGACAATAGAAAATACTGAGAATGATTATGGCAGTGGAAAAACATAATGTTGGATACTCGTATTTGATAGTTACCCATGCTTGAAGTGTACTCAAACGGGATTTGGGTATCCAGCACTGCGCCATCCGAAAAGAAGCTGAGGCTGGTGCTGTCGAGGTGGGAGCAACTGCTGGAGATAACAAAGTCATGAACATGTGTATGGAACCCTGTGGATTATATAAAGTTATATTATTTGCGAAACCGGGAAACCCAATAGTAATGCCAAGAATCAACTACGAGCAGCTATAATTTGGGGCTTGTTTTTACAGTTTATCCATGTAGATTATCCCACCCACGCATGATGATCTTGGAGATGGTTTATGGAGTTTTCCAAATGAATACCATAGATATTGCTGTGTGTGGAAGATTTTGGAGACTCAAAAGGGATCAACAGCTGGTATTGCCGACGGAGGAAGCTCAAAATGAAGAAAGCTCAGTTGTGGACTTAGAAGCTGCCCTGAAAGTGTGGATGTACATCATTGTACATCATAGTGTCGCTTATGACCAGTGCGAGCAGAAGTTGATTTGGACGTTTACAGATCTGCTTCAAAGCAATTGTGAGGTGCAAAAGAACAGAAAGAGACGAGTCAGGACAGAACAGTGATGTTCTTGGACACTCAACACATTGGTACTAGATGGTACTAGTATATTATATAATATATAGTTATATGCTATATAGTTGATATTAGCCTATAGTTAAACTTAGTTATTTAATTGCCCTTTCATTTCCATCAGTTGTTGAATTCGGGTTGAGCCACAAAGGGCTTGTTGTCACAGGACTGAGACCGTAGCTCAAGCTGACCTTGTGCCTTGGCAGCGATGCATTCTGTGAAGTCACTTGGAGTGACGTATTCCCTTTTGTCATAGTGCTGTTTGCAATGTTAATGCTATGTTTTGTTCCCATGTCCAAAAGCCTCAATAGTTCACAATCCTATTTTGCAGCCGAAATCTCAGCATTCCATGGATGCATTTCCAGGAAGAGGCAGTACAAGTAGCTTTGGAGGTCTTGGAGCCAGGCTGGCTGTGATGGATGTATGTGAAACCCAGTTCTGGGGCTGCATCTGTAGAACATGTCTTGTGAGATGCCATTCTGGGTACTCTGTGAACTGCCCAATGAGTTATGAAATGTTATGAAAAAACTCGTTGGTTGAGACCTGCACTTTCCAGCCGTGACTGGGAATTTTGCAAGTTCATCGAATGTTCACCGAAAAATTATCCTCACAAAGCTCACTCATGTAGCCAGCCAGATTTGGGAGGAAAACCGAACAATATCACTGATATCACCAATCAACTCAGTGTAGTGTGGCAAGGGGCTTAAGATTGAACCTCTTTTAGCTGATCGTGCAGCCTAATCCTTGGTCAGTTTCAATCCAGTTTACAAACGGATATCATGCACAATCAATCAAATTTATGAGAAGATAGTGACTCAGCATTATCAAAGAGTCATTTTTGCAGTTAAATAGGTTGCTAATGTCATACCTGATGACTCCGCTCGTCGGTTCCTGTCACTTCCGCCAGGCCTTTCGGAAGAGGAGCAGCGCCGCAGCGCGGCAGAGAAACGCCTAGAGGAGCTGTTGCACGGCTCCAGTCTGCGGGATGTAGAGGCCAGGGGTAGGACCATCATGACTTTGGGGTCTCAAATGATTGGGTGAACCGCTGTAGATCATTTTTCCAAGAGAAACCATGGCTTGTCCACCCCCGGATATATTTTCTGGTGAATGATTGGTAGATTGGGTGTTGTTTGAGGTTAATTGATGGGATGAGGGCTTGAACAATGTTGGACATAATTAGATGATATTAGATGTTCAGGGGTATCTAAGGTTCTGCAAAGTTCCATTTAAAAAAGGGTTTTGAGACCCAGAGCACCAGACTTGACCTGCAGGCAGCTTTGGAAGGTGCTCGTCAAGCTGGCGTTGGTGCCCCTGGTGGTCTAGGGATGACCTTAAAGATGGCCGTTTCATGTCTCCATTCTGATCCTTTTGGTGACAGGCAAACTATGACAAAACGGTCCGTTCTTATCTGTTCTTCCCATGGGGTCCAGTGAAGTACAGTTGTGGATCAAATTTGGATACCACAAATCTTGGATTTCTTGAAGCTCCAAAATGTTGGCTGTAAGGACAAGCAACGGCTGCCCAAAATGTGACCAGACGAGCTGTGGCTTTGGGTCAACTATGGTCAACTCTGAGGTCAAGGACGAGGCCCTCTTGAACGCCGCCAACAAGAGACTAGAAGAGTTGCAGGCGCTGACCGCAAGCATCGATTGAGCACTGATGCTCTACTTTCTGGATCTTTCTCGTAATCGATGGAAAATTGCAGCGGTTTTGTTTGAGAATGAAATCATCTACAATAATCTACAATTGGGTCATATTGGGTACTGTAATTTTCCATATATTTTTTTTGATTAACAGATGATCCAATGTCCCCAGCATTTTGAGCCATGGACCGCATGGTGTCGAACGACAGGAGCGAGACCAGGCCTTGGATCATTTGCTGGCGGCCATCGATGAGCAGCCCTGGCGCTGTTGGGTTGTTGAGCTGGGACATTTAGCTGGGATTGATAGATTCATGATGTTTTGTGATGGTTCTTCAGCAGTTCTTCATGTTTCAGAATTGTTATATCATGGTTCATCATGTTTCAGCATCTCTCATCCCTAAAATATAGTTGGGTGATGCCAATTCCTTTAACACGTGATATCTTGTTCGTTCTGGGCATTTCATGAGTTGCCAGGATCCAGCAGCAGAAGAGCAAGCCAGTTGGCATGCAGGGTTTGGCGTCCTTAGAGGAGGCGCACGGCACTTGCACTTTGATAAGGGACTGGAGAGGATGGAGGTCACACCAGTAATATCCAATAATCTATCAAATTGCTAAAAGGTATTTGTCAAACCACAGTTAAACATGTATTTTCCTTATCCTTATTGGTTCCGGAAGTTTATTTGTGCCACCGACTTTGGAGAGTGATGGTCAAAGCACTTTTGATTCCACGCAGGCATTGCAAAAAGCAAAGGAAAAGGGCCTGAGCACTCAGTTGATGGACAGCTTTTGATGAAGAATGGCAGATGGCAGATGCAACCCGAAAAGGGTCCGTTTGTTCGGATACTTTGGCCATAATCTCCCATTTAGATGGCTTAGATCAAAAAACCACCAGGCATCCTTACTTTCCTTGGTACCCCTGCCATCGAGAGCCCAGGCGTGGCAGAGAAGGACTTGGAGCCTGGGCAACGGGTTGGTGGCTCAGTTTGGATGTCATCAATGATGATGGTTGGTAGCTGCATCATTCTGAATTGCTGCAACTCCAAAATTGCCAAGTGCTTTATACTTTCGCCAGAACATGAGTGCGCGTTGCTTTTTTCTGCACTCGCAGATTGTCCGTTCAACCGTTCAACAATAACATGTTTTTCCAGATCTGCATGACCATCAGTACCCTGCAGGTCTTCCAAGAAGAAGTTCCAAGAGCGAAGGCGCGTCAGCAGTTGCGAGAAGCCCAAAATAACGATGCCAGTCGGGGCCTTGGTGAGGAGACAGGGCTACGGGGGGTCAAGATTCAAGGTCCACCGAACCCACTGATCCAAGTACTGTACTTCATTCGTGGCGAAATGCAATTTATAATTCAGCTTGAACCCCCCAAAAAAGCATCCAACAATTGGGGATTTCGTAGGATTGCCCCATTAGAAATGAGTAAATCATCCCATCTAACAATTCAGCAACTAAAAAAAAAAGTTCTGACGTCCCAAGGCTTTTGATCCCTTGGAACCTCCCAACAATCAGGTGCCCTGCGCGACGCCATTGCGGCGGCCAAGAATTGCCAGCTCCCCGAGGAGGAGATGCAGCCCTTCGAGGACAGCCACGGTGGATTTTTACCCCAGGCAGCCTAGCATGGCCAGCTTTTTATGGGAGAAGATCTTCATTGACCATCGATCCTTTTTTTGGGGGGGTAGCTATGGGTAGCTAATTTTCAGGCACAGCCACAGAGATAGAGATGGATGATGGATGTTGACAGTTGAGTTTGGCATCCCGAAAGATGTAGATCTGGGATTCATCGGCAGGAACTGCTTCGGGGTGCCGAATCAAAGGAAGCAGCTGAGGTGGGCGATGATGTTGGCCATTGGGCGGGTAAAATGGGTCATTTTGATTTAGGGCTAAGAACACTGTGGTTTCCGATAGATTCAACAGATTGAACCATAAACCAACCCAGTGGACGTCAGTGGATTTCTATAGTTCTGTTCGTTCAACTGTTTTTGAGGGTTGGGAAATGCCTATTGGAGACCGAAGAATGAGGAAGATCCTGGGCAAATGGCACCATGCGGATGCCACGGCAGGCAGCTCTAAAGAAGGCCCAAGAATCCAGAGATATTGCCGCCTTGAAGTTTGCGCTACAGCAGGTGGGGGATTGAGATGGATGTGATTGAAAATTATTGAGGTTTATGTTGCGATGTAGATGATATGTGTGTGTTGAACATATTGTTGAACAAGAATTTCGAATGTTACATGTTTTATATAGTTTAAATATGTTTAAATTGTTTGTTCATCCACGCGTTTAGTTTGCTCGTCGACGAACTCAGCTGTCCTGCAAGGCAAGGGAGGCTGGCGTGGATGCCAACGTGATTTCAGAGGCTGAGGAGATCTTAAAAGTGGAGGCCGTTTCTGCCACGGAATCGGGGGCTGTTGGACTTCTGGATCGAATGTGCTGAGGAGTCATAGAACTCTCGCTATATCAATTTTGCTTATTATGCCATTATGCTGGATAAATTTTAGACCATTTTAGACCCTGGATCCTAAGGATTATTAAGGTAAGTCCCTGCTTCTTTATGGCCTACATCTTTGGGTGGAGACGTCTTTTTGATGTTTGTGCAGGCCCCGAAGCATGAAGCCCGGCAGCAGATGGCAACCCAATTGGCCAAGGCTGGGATCTGGCCTCAGAATGACAATGCCCAACAGCGAAGAGAATACCAAGTATGATCATTTCCACTTAGATGGTTTCTTACCCCCTGATATTCAAAGCCAAACTTGACTTTTTCATGGTTTAGGCGTGGGATCTATTCTATTTCCCAGCTATTCCAAGTATTTTAGACGCTGGCAGGTGAGCAATGCAGGTGATGAAGGTCCATCCCTGGAAGACCTCAACTTGTGTGGAGCTCAGCCTCAGAGTTTACGCCTAAAACCCAAACCTGGGAAGGAGGGAATAAACATCAAATGCAAACATGATCCTGCGCCAGATTGGGCCAGGGTTTTTGTTCATGAAGTGGACATTCTCGAAAAACATGGGAAGATTCAAGCTGACCAGTGGCACCCATCGGCAGATTTCCCTAGCCACAGTGGATGGGATGTTCCAGCTGCACATCTCCTCCCAGGCTACAGGAAGCGATCGACCAAGCCAAGTCGGTGCAGCTGCCAGAAGAAGAGTTTGGACCTCACATGGCCCTGGTGTTGTTTTTTTAGATGGGAAGTGAGTTGGGGTTGTATAAAAATTCTGGGAAAACAACCAAATCCAGTAGTTAAGGATGATTTTCCCAAGTGTTATGATAATTTAGGGTATATCGGTATACCATGGCATACCCTATTTTTAGACACAACCAGCTATATAATCTTTTGAAAGATGGGGGGCTAAAGATGGGGACACTGCTATGGATGGGTTGTGCATGTCCAAAGCCCAGAGTGCAAGACACTGATCCATCAAGGTTCAAACTGGGGCCCCCAGTTGTTAATTGTCCCCAGTGATGTTTGTTGGTTATAGTTGCTCTACAAATCCAATCAACTGCAGTTATACCAGTAGTACCGCACAAGGCGCTGGCGGAAGTTTCAAGGATAGGACACTATAGGAGAGGTGAGTTGTTGTGATGCATGGATGGCAGAGCGAATCCATTGATGGACCGAAAGGTGGTTGGAGTTGTGTTTTTTGGAGTGGTTGCAATGGTTGCAGTGGTCACCTCACCCACAACTGCTGGATGTAGTGTGGTGTAGTGCAGCTGTAGTTGTAGTTGTAGTTATAGTGTAGTGGAGTTGTAGTTGTAGTATGTTGTAGTTGTGGTGTGGTTTAATTAGCGTAGTGCAATGTACTGTAGTGTAGCGTACTGTGGTGTTGTGTACTGTGGTGTAGCATAGTGTAGTGTCAGTGTAGTCTAGTGTAGTGTAGTGTCAAGTAGTTGTAGTTGTAGCTGTAGTTGCCGGGTAATGTAGCGTAATTAATGTAGTGTAATGTAATGTAGTTGTAGGTGTAGTTGTAGTTGTAGTCGTGGCTGTGGTTGTAGGTGTAGTGTAGTGTAGTGTAATGTAGTGCAGCTGTAGTTATAGTTGCAGTTGCGGTTGCAGTTGTAGTGTAGTGTAGTAAAGCGTAGTGTAGTGTAACTAGTGTAATGTACTAGTAGTGTAGTTGTAGGTGCAGTTGTCGTTGTAGTTGCGACAAAGCTTTTTTAAAACATATGAATTAAACCATATTTTAAACTATGTGAAATATTATGAAATATTGCCAAGAATTGGCTTTCGATGCTTTCCCCTGATAAGTACATCAAAACTTTAAGTGCCAATCAAAAGATGAAATTATCGTCAGGGACGCGAAAATAAACAGTCCCCAGCCAATCAGTTTTTGGTATTAAGATGAACCCCTCAAATGGGATTTTGCTTCTTAAAATTGTTTCTAAGGCGATCAATTAAAGATCAAACTGGCCAACCTGAAATTTCCCAAAAATGACAATCTGGAAACCAATAACTGTATTAATTTGGGGTTTGAAATAGGAAGAGGGGATGAGCATGGGAGCAAAGGAAACAGGCGGACAATTGAGCCTGTGAGATTGTGGGCTTTGCTTGGGTGCAATTTTTGATCCCTTGTTTTTGACTACAGAAAGGCTCCAAAATGAAGGGGTTCTAGGATCATAAGCTTGGTTTCCAAAGATTTGATTCCAGAACCCTCCCAAAACAAGCTGCAAAAGGTCTAAGAACAATTCGTTGACCCCCAGGGCACCCCCCTTGGGAAAATCATGTCAGACACCTTTTTGGGGGTCTAAAATCTTTGTAAAGGGTCCCTGCTCGTACTTGAGGGTATGTGTTTTGCACACTCTGACTTGGAAATGTGCTTCGCGCCACAACGGCGTGCACTTTTTCGACATCTCAACTTCCAAAAGTGCTCCGAGAAGTGTGTGCTTTGTGCATTTTGACTTGGGGATGTGCTTCGCGCCACAACGGTGTGCACTTTTTCGACATCTCCACTTCCAAAAGTGCTCCGAACGTGGGTGTTTTTAGTTTTTGTGCTTGCAAATGCGCTTCGTGCCACAACGGCGTGCAACTTTTCATCTCTTTTTTTCTCTGACTCTTCCCACTTCTGCTTTTCCAGCTGTCCATACTGTCGGAATTTTGACTTCTACACTCCCTTCGATCATATATAATGTTAGTTTAAACCACTTCGTTTTATAGATGGCCTGAATCTAAACCAGTATATCCACATAAATCTCAGATATTGTTGAATTTCTAAACCAACTTCCCTCAGGGGAAACAAGGAGTCAAACCATGTCAAGCCCTCAAGGTATGCTCGAGCCCTGACCATCCTAGCCCAAGAACAACAGAGGGCCACCTGCAAAGCGGAGGTGCCAGTGGTCAGAGCCATGGGTCTGAGGATATTCCATGAATTTCATGGGGGGATTAATACAGCAATCCCCAAAAAGAATCGAAAAAATAAAAACCGGATGAAATTGGTAGAATCCCGAATCCCACTAAAATAGTTGTGGGTTATTTTTTTTGGGGGGGATCACTATATACTTGAATTACAATCATATTTTCTGTGGGAATACGCTCTATACATATATATATACATACATAGGAGATCGTTGATACCATATCACACAATGGGATAGTTCGGATAGTGGATGCTGGGGAGAATATCCCCTATAGTTGATGGCATAGATATCAAAAATATTTCACAACATTATCACATAGTTGCTGGGAATAACAGAGTAACTATATCCCATAACATATGATATGTCACGGGAGAGTGATATACCTGGATACGTTGCATCGCCGGTTTCCATGCCAAAAAATTGGAGCATACCATAGTCATCGCAAAAAGATGTAACAACATCAGAAAAATAAGAAGTACCACTATATATAGTGGTTTCTCATATACCAATTTCTGTTTTTCATTCGACTTTTCTATTTGGGTGGTGCCAGAAAAAACAAATTGGACCAACAGGGAGCAGCTGGCAGGTGGCCAAGGTGCTGGCAGAGGTGAAGGAAGTCGATAAGACCAGTACGGCTGACCTGTGGATCTCGTGGGCAGATTGGAGGAATCTCAGGTGTCATTGGCTTCTCGAAACTTACTAAAACCACCAATCTAAAGGCTGGAAAAAAATTTGGGATTGGTGGTTTAGTATCAGTTTAGTAAGGTTAGTATACCAGAATCACCCAGTGTGAGATCTCGCTACATCCCGTTGGTGGGATGGTTTAGTCCGAAAAAATCATCAGCTACAACCAGCCATTCGGTTTGGTCAGGATAACATCCCAAAAACAGGCATGTGCACGTGGCAGGTATAGAAAGTGTGGAGACTGCAAAAGAGAAACTCGGTAATGCACTTCTGGCGGCAAAGGCGGGGGAACTGTTGAGCTCTGCTGGGGGCAATCCACCAGATGCCATGCCGTTGGAGGCATCCTCAGTGCCCTCCATGGCCCTCCGCGAAGCGGATGCCTTCCGAAGGAGGTGTGGGTGAGTTGTAACTCCCATAAAAATGGTGGGGTTTACCCAACTAGACTTGGGAAAATGAGGAAAAAAATAGAGTTTCACCCAACTGAAATGCGGCCAATATTTCATCAGATTTTCTTTGACATTCTTTGACATTTTTCTGTGCAAAAGGTCCCAAAAGGTTATTTGGGATGAACCCCCCAAGAACTCCAAGCATTTTTGGCAGTTTCAACCAGTGAAATATACATTTTAGGCTTGAAACCCTGGGCGGTGAGGCTTCACAACATGGTGGAAGATCTGAAGGGATCCATCCGCGTCTTCTGCCGAGTGCGACCATTGAGCGGGTACCTCTGGCTGAACTTTCGAAGTGCGGCAAAAGTTGGGTCTTGGTGATGGTGAACCGGTGATGATTAGGGACATTTGTTACTGAAGGATTGTGGTGAGGGCTACCGAGGCTACAGGTTTTGGATGGTTCTGGACATATTTGTTTGGTGATTTTCAATCTTTTGCTCCAGCCCATTGGTAAACGATAACCAGAAACAGGGGAAATTAGCTATATTACTTTTATATGTGCCCAATTTACCTTCATTTTTGGATAGGTCAGATAGCTTGGTTGGAAGCCTATCAGAGGGTGAGCTCTTCCGACCGACAGGAGAGAGAAGGATCTGAAGGACACAGATGCCAAGCCCTCAGTAGAACCGCTAGAAATGGGCAGTTGAGCAGCAAAAACACATGAACCATGGAAGCAATCGAATCTGCCAAATTTGGGCAAATCAGAAAAAAACAGAATGATGGTAGCGATAGTGGGGCGGCTCCTGAAAACTGCGGATACCCGGTTTCACTATTGAGATTGATTATGAAATGGTGCATTTCAGAGTCGCGATTTTGCGCCTATAAGTGTGTGTCATGTTTGGCATTCCCTGGAAACATAAGCCTGTCACGTCACATTGTTCATCACTAGCTCTAGTTGTTCAATCGTGAATATTCAGAGCTCAAGAAAAGATCAGAATGAGACAACATCCCACAATCATTCCGTGTCCACTGGGTCAACATCTGAAGATGCCGTGTGTGTTGCTGCAGATCTCCCAGCAAGTTGACACCATGACGGTGACCGTGCAAAAGCCGAGCGGTGCCAAACTGAGTGGATGTCGGTGCAGGGGTGGATGTGGCATAGATGATTCCACGCTGTGTAATTAAAGATATGTGCAAGCAATCCGGAAATGGTGATTTTTCTTAGATGAATTGGTGCTGACATGTGCTATGTCAGCTATGTTCATTCAAGCCATTGAAACCTGGGAATATAATCCCGACTTCTGGGAGTTGAGATCAATCGAGCCAGCTCAGCACTGGATGATGCTCAGTCGGAACCATCGCCAACGACGCGGAGCAGTTCAACTTCGATGCCGTTTTCAAACCCGGCACGCAGGCAAGGAGCCGATGAACCCCTTATGATCCATATGGACTCCACGTGAAAGAGTATCGGTTTCCCTCAATATCCTCTGAACTCTTCGTGTTTATCCCAACTCACAGATGACGTCCTTGCATTGAGGGATCATGAAGAAAATCCATCATTTCATCAGTACAGGGTGGCAAAATCTTCCAATCCCTGCTGGATGTGTTCCATTGCTGGATCCAGGCAGAAGTCTTTGATACCTGTCGTGATCTGGTGCAATCTGCACTGGATGGATACAACGTGGGGCCCTCGGCGGATTCACTCGACCGGTGAACACAGTGAACACAGTCGTTTTGCCTTGGTGGACAGCCCCAAAGACATACCAAGCAACTCTCCACCGGAAGTTGCAGCAACACTATACTTCACCATTTCCATAGATCACATATGATCACATCATATTTTTCCTGGAGGTCACGATGTTTGCCTATGGCCAGACAGGTGCCGGAAAGCAGGGCACTCAGCGCGCTCGTAGAGCGCACGGCAATTCGTTGGGGTTCGGCTTTGGAGACGGGACGGCCGTCGGTTCATCGCCAAGGACTTTCACCATGTATGGCCATCAGCTCAGCTGATTCCAACAGTCAATATCATGATGACTGTTATTCATTATGATATCAGATATTTATCAGATATTCAATCAGGTATTCAAGATTCAAGAATATTCTTGAAATCTCAACTCATAGAACATAAATATACATCAATAAACATCACAGAACGATCTAAATTATGTAAATGAGTCTTATTGCTTGGGTCAATTTCTATAAATCTCATGATGGTTGCCATGTTCAACGGTTGCGCCGCAACCAGGTGGCCCTGGTGACATGAAGGGCACCGCCCCCCGAACCATCGATGAACTGTGAGCCTTGGAAGTTGCCTGACTTCGTGGAGTCATTGCCTATAACAGATGTGACTGTCATGGGGATAAGAATCCAGTTATATGATGTTATTATAACATGTTATATGGGTATATCATATTATAAGACATGTTATTACTTTTTTTTAATGATGTTTGCTGGTATAAAATCGTATAAACCAGCAAGTACACTTGCGAATTCTGGAGCTTTAAGTGCCTGTTGATTTCGTTGTATCCGGATTCCCAGCTGGATTTCCAGTATATGATCCCAAAAGATCCCGAAAATGTGACAGGTACAGGTTGATCAAGAAAGATGAGGATCGGGTGCAATTCACAGTCAAACCGGCACGTTTGAACCACGTTTGAACCACGTTTGAACCACTAGACATCTTGGATTTCTATGAGAATCTGACATCAATAGGATGACCTGCTTGACAGATCTTGACAGGTCATGGCGTCAATGATGGAGCTCTACAGAAATGAGTTGCTTGGCTTAAGGCCAAGTTGCGAGAACACAGGGCAAGGGTTCATGCAAGGGTTTGAATGAAATTTGGTGTTACCGTTGTTTGGTTAGTTGGATAGATTTGGTGTTGTTTGATTATGAACTGGATGTGTTTGATTTGTTCTACTTTCACACAATATCAACGCAGACCGTCCGATAGTTGCTTTTAACCTTTGCATAGCATTCTGCGAACATCTCAAGTTTCAAGTAGGTTGAAGGGAAGATTTGGATCTCTGAGATTGGAAGCAGCGGCGACCCTTAGGTTGGTCGATCTCTTGACGCAGAAGAACAGCGGTGGTGCGTCTCCGATACTTGGCCAAAGCTTGAGTGTCTTGATCATGGCATGAAACCAAGACCAGCAAGAAATCAGAATGCGACCAACAAAGTGAATCGTGATGTGGGCATGTTTTGAAGTCTAATTATTCCGGTAGATCACACATGTTGCTCGTTTTTTGGATTGAAATTTTCTGATTTTGAGACATCCAATGAAATCCAAATTCAACCCATCCATAGTGATCCAGAAGCGACCCTGAAAATGAGCCAAATGTGATGACATTTCAGGAAACGGAAGAGTCAGCGACCCGAAGCCCTATTCTCAGCGGTCTAGATCATGGACCTTTCGATGCGATATCCACGCGTGTCAGTGTTTTTTTTCGATTCCTTCTTCATTTCTCAACGTTGCATGATTCACAAAAACTGATTTCAGTATTTGAGTTGGACACCCAACTGGACTTGAGTTGGGTTGCAGAATTGGCAAATTACTATACGTACCATAAAAGCCGTTGATTTGGGGGGTAATGGTTTCGTATTGATTTTCCCTTCAACCAATCCATTGCTGAGCGGTGCCGGCCCAGACCGCTGCTGTGGACCAAAAGCTCAATGTCCGCCTGGATAAGGAGCGCATGGGGAAGTGGTTCAGTCAGATTTGTTGTAGCGCGGACAATTCGGGCGTGTCCCCGAGAGTGATAGCTCGGCGTGAGCAGAGCTGATCACACAGACAAAGGGTCCAACAGACAGCTTTGTACACACATCACAGGGGGTAGGTGAGTTTGCACCTACCCGCGGCCGTGGTATTTCTGCAGGCTGCAGACCAACAGGGAGGCAAAGCATATGTCAGCTATGCCCACCAATCCATTAACTAACCAGGAGTCAGCACTTCATTTGTCTAGATGCCAACTTGGTTGAAGCAAAACAGGGTTGGAGCATGAACTAAGAAAAAGGAGAAAAGCGATGCTGCACAAACTTCTCTCGTTGCCTGGGTAAAAAACACAAGTCTGCGCGACCCAGGCGCCTCACGAAATTGGCACCTGCAGTGTGAAGGATCAGCACTGCTTGCAGGGCCGACTCAAGCCACTTGTCTCAGGCCGCTAATTCTGTCTCAAAGGCCAGGCAGTGGCAACAGACTGAGGGCGTTGGCTTCCAAGCATTTGAAGAACCGACATAAGCAGGTTGAAAAACGTCTTCTCAGCCACGGCTCAGCACCAAGCATGTGAAAAGCCAGCTCTAGGCATTGACAACACAGTTTTCACAAGCACGGCCAGCTACCAAACACTTGAAGTACCATCATGGCGCAGTGTTGAAGTAGTCTGCTCAACCGCTGCCAGCCGACAAAGATGCCAATCGCCAGCCCCGGGCATGGGCAGAGTAATTTGCACAAGCACAGCCAGCCATCAAACACTTGAGGTACCATCATGGTATAGCGTTGGTGTAGTCTGCTCAACCGCTGCCCGTCCACAAAGATGTCAATCGCCAACTCCGGGCATGGACACAGTAATTTGCACAAACAAGTTCAGTTGCCAAACGTGTGAAGCACCTTCATTGCGATGGAGCATGGCAGACTCAAGCATGCACGGTCTTCGCCCAAGAGAACATCAGGAATAGGGTGCCAGGCGCTTCGAGCACCAGAACGACCAAACTCCATGGCAAACTAACCGGATGAAACTACTCCCAGGGATCTGCCGACTCAGCCACACTAACTGGAAAGTCCTGGGCCCGTGGCTTGAGCCAAAATGGCTACGGAGTTAGATTTGTTGTAAAAAACCTACTGGTAAACTAACATAGCTATGGAAATTGCCATTCTCAATCAAGCAAATCATCTATAAATGGACCATGTTCCATTCCATAACTATGTTATTTTACTGGATGGTAACCATGAACCATCCCAATTGAACTTCATTACTGGGTGTACAACGTATAACTCTATTTTCAGATGAAAATTACCCCAGTCATGGTCGGTTATTGGGATAGATTGTTAGCCCAATGGCATAAACACCAGGGGAGTTGGGGATGTTTTTACCACATTCGGTTTGTCCAACCAGTGAGTTATGCACAACTCCAGTGGTTAATCATGGTTAATCAACACCAATCATATCCAATCATCATAATCCCAATAATCTTCCTCGTTGCCCTATTATGGGCCAAGAATCCATGACGCACTGCACAGAACGGAGCCGTGCAAATCGAGCACTTGTACGAGGAGGAGTGCAAGACTGCGCAGGCGGGTATTTGCAGAAAAGATCCTGCAAAAGTGTGGGGAAATTGGCTGGATTCAGATGGATGTGTTCATTGAAATCAATTGGTAAACATAGATTAAATTTCCAATCAAGAAAGTTCAATAGTCCCATGTGCATTGAGCTGTATTTTTTTCCATATGTGCAGAGGCGTTGGAATTTGGAGACCCAACATGTGAAACTAGTTCACCATAATGCCATCAAGCATCCTGCCAAGGCCTTGTCCGATCTTCTCGAGTCGGCAGCTTAGAGTTGTGCAGAGAGGAAATATGAACCAAGGTACCGCTTTATTCCATATATGATATGCATTGATATTATTGATATTATATATGTAACAAGAAGTGAACCATTAAACTCATCAAAGGTGGTTCTTCTACATATGTTTACTATACATCAGTATGCAGACCTTGAGGACTTTATGGGTATCCCTGAGGCGTGGAAATCAGATGCGCACCGTCTGTCCGGCTCCTAGACCTGGCCGCCATGCGGAAAGGGCGGAAGCGTTGCGAAACTGTGAGGTGCCACCAAGATGAACAGCGAGAGTTGGGGCCACAGAAACCAATGCAGATGTGGCTGAAATGTGAGGATTGGTTTGAGATATTGAAAACACTAATTAGAGAATGATAAATGAATCATATATATATATTATAATGTGTGTATATATATATTATATTATTATATATATATATATTATATTATTATATATATTATATCAGATTCACTCGCAGATGTTGTTCAAGAAGGTGTCAATGTATTGCCAGACTTTCAGATGTGGAGCTCCAGGTTCTCGATCGCACCTCATCCTGATTATTCGAGTCGTGGGCGTCAACAAAGAGACGGAGCAGAAGTTGAGCGGAAAGAACACCCGGCGGAGTTGACCTTCTGCAGATAGCCTGAAATTGCCATTCCGCAGATTCTGCGGAGCATGGGCAACTTTGGGTTCTTTGTGATTGCTGGCGCTTTAAAAAACCATTGTTTGCATGTGTTTGCTGGGGTTCCAGAATTCCATGGAATTCCAATCCTCAAAAAAAGGTGTCTCTGAAAATCAGGTATAATCTCCAGCTGGATATATTTCACTATAGGGAAAATGATGATGCGCCAGCATATGGAATGGCGTTTCCCATCGTTTCCCCCGCATTGACATACCCATCATACCCAAAGATCCTGACAGGATCCTGTTGTGCGACTTGGCCGGATCAGAACGACTCAAGAAGTCAGATGTGCGGCGCCCGGTGTATCTCACAACCTGTCGGTTCTATCTGGAGCTTTGCTAAGAGAACTTCTTGCTGGAAGGCAATAGGAATGAATGAATGCTTTCAACCAAGAGAGAATTTAGAGATAATTCCTATTCCCTTGTTGAAAACAATTGCTTCTAAAGATCTTCACAAAAATAATTCTATTTGGAATTGATTCTGATGCTTTCTGATGTGACTTCCACATGGAGTGTTGCTCATGCCCGTCGACCACAAAGGTCTCTGGGGAAGCACAAAAGGAAGCCATTGAAATCAACAAGTTGCGGCCTCATCCAGCAGATTCCGGAGATGTTTGAATGGTTTTGATGTGGACAGCAGACACAAAAAGGCAGAGATGTCAGAGAAACAGTTGGCGTTCACTCTATAGCTTGGATCTCTGTGAGTCTTAGGTCCTTGACTGCCTTGGGCGATGCCACTTGACGCAGAACCATGAATCTATCATGGTGTGTGAGAAAAGGGTGGGTACTAAGTATCAACATGTATCGACATGTATCGACAGTGTTTAGCTTCGCGAGTTGTTTGTCTCTGGCCTTTGGATCAGGTGATGGAGGCATTGGTGAAAGGCGCTGAAAGGGACGATCCTGAAAGAAGCACAGAATTCCGAGGACATCGTAGGTCTTTTGTGGGTAAAACTACACATACATAATTCTGAATATAATTAGGGTATCATAAGGGAAGAAAAGTCATTACATTCTGAGTCCGGTGTAATTTCTTTCTGCATTTCTGCATGGCACTGTGGAAGTGACTAATTTCGTGCTGACTGCTCCCGCTTTGGCACAGGCAATCCACATGTGCCTTACAAAAACCACAAGTTGACGCAGGTGATGTGTGATTCTCAGTTCAACTCTCGCAACTTCATCGGTAGTTCTTTCAAACTTCTTTGAATCTTTCAGTAGTGATTTAACCATTATTAACCACTAATTAACCACTAATTAACCATTATTAACCATCATATACCATATTAATTAACCACTAATTAACCATTATTAACCATCATATACCATATTAATTAACCACTAATTAACCACTAATTAGCCATTATTAACCATCATATACCATATTAATTAACCACTAATTAACCACTATTGACAAGTATTATTAACCATTTGTTCAGGAATTCACCATTATGTTTGAGTTATATTTTCATGGCCAGATCAAACCACATCGTCCGACCAGGTCCGATGCCTTGGGCGGAACGTCCAAGACGCTGATGTTTGTGAACTGCTCACCTGCCAGCTCCAACTTTGAGGAAGTCAGGGCTAAGTCCTGGATGTGTTTTTTTCATATATATATATAGATCATATATAGATCATATGTAGATCATATAGATATAGTATAATGATGTATAATGATGTATAATGATGTATAATGATGTATAATGATGTATAATGATGTATAATGATGTATAATGTTGTATAATGATGTATAATGATGTATATAATGGATTTGAGTCCGTTCTAGTCTATGTCGTTCTCCCAGGTGGATGGGATTGTAAGTGGGCGAAATGCTTGAAATGATGCTTTGACTTATGGCTGTTCGTGGTTCGCTAACCTCATTTTGATGCTTTGTGACAGGTTGTCCAGCTTCCACCGCTGACGTGTCCAGGAAACACTTATGACGTTGAAGTTTGCTTCTCGTGCACGACCCTTAGACCTGGCTTGGCTCGCATGGTGTGGTGATGCGGGACGAAAACAATCGTACCAAGGCAAAGACCATCACGAACGATGTGAAGCGCAAGATGATCGCCAAAGCGCCAGCAGCTTAGAGGCTTCATCACTAGGCAGTTGCTTTTCCGCCAGACATATTTTGTGGAAGTTTGCTCTACACCTTTTTCTTTCCGGAAGTCTACAGCTTCATGTGTGCTAACCTGAACCTGTTGACGTTGCATGGCTTGAGAGGCTTGCGAGAGAGATTATAATTCACAAAGTGTAGAGGTTGACATAGGATGACATAGACCCACTGGGCACCCATGGTATTTTATGGTATTTTAAATTTTACGAAATTTCGCACTGAGGAAGCCTATGCCGAAGGCATGAGCGCGAAGAATGGATGGAATGTGAAGCTGCGTATTGGCCAAGGCTTGCAAGGCCCATGGCGCAGCCTGACATTCCTGGAATTGGTGTCACTGGCGCTAGACATTTATCGACGTTTTCGTTCAGTTGATCAGTCCGAAAAGATGAGTTCAAGTAGAGTTGGCTTGTGCACTATAACAATGCACTGCTTGCCGTATGTCAAGGTGATACTGTGACAAGTTTTGCATGCACAATTTCACAGTTTTGAGCTCTTTGAACACGTGATTACCTTGTTGTTCTTCGTCAGCATTTACGAATCAAGCAGACACGCTGACGTTCAACGCACTCAGAGGTATGAAGATGGTGATGTAAGTGGAAATGCTAAAGTGTTGGGGCAACTCAAAAATTAGCACTATCAATGGCATCACTGACAACGAAGACTCTACTTGACTGGCAATAAGGGCTTGGACCCGGACCCGCTGAACCAAATTCACGCTTCACTGAATCAATGCAGCTTAGCGAATCATCTCAGAATTTGCATGTCTCATGGATTCCCATCCAAGATTGGGGACGTCATTCTATATATATTATAAATTATAATATATACTATCATAAACTATCTATATATACTCTATATCCGCGATCGGAAGTGGCGCTAGCGAACATCCCATGGTGTACGAGCTGAGACATGACGTGCCCAGGCAGCTGTTTAACAAGTGGACAGGTCATGGTGTTGATGACATGTTGGTGGGAATTCTTTGATTCAAAACACTTGAGACTTGAGCCATGCTTAAATGACATACATGAGCCTAACAAATGATGTCAGATGTTCCGAATTGGTTCTGTCCTTGGGTTGTCTTTGCCCTGCCTGCATGGGACTGTGATGATAGGTGAGCGTGGCAAGTTCGTGGCTCGGTGGGGGCCCAAGCACACTGTGCGGATTAACATGCGTGTGCCTCGGGATAGGTATATATGGAAGGATAGCCAGAAACAGTGGCTATGATGACTATGATTATTGTCGACTAGAAAGGCCAAGATCTAGGTGAGGAACTTGTTTGTGGACACGGGCTGGTTTTGATTTGACAGCGCATGAAGTCAAGAATGAAGGACAATGAGCTTGTCGCTGCGCCTCTTGTTCAAAGCGGCCATGCACAGCAACAACCCAACCATCGGGCATGCTCAACATATCTCAACATCTGAGTTGCACAATGATGTGCCAACTTTCTCGCAATGTCGCAGCAAAATTGAAAGAGAAGCTAACATTGGAGCTTGGCGATTTGAAATAGGGCCAGCAGTTCCGTTTCAACGGCGCCATGGACCCTGCTGTTGCAAAGGCGTTGGCAACAATCAGAGCAGCAACTTGTTTGAACTTACTTGTGCAGTTGTTAGACATTTCTTGCAGTCATTGGATTGGATATTTGTGTATTCATTGTGAATACATTATTTTCCTTTCCAGCTGTAAACAGAAAGGGATCAACTTTGTCAGCTCTTCTTCCCTTAGTCCTTGGACCTTGGATCACCGAGGGCGTGAAGTCTTCCAAGCAGCGCAACCAGGAGATCCGCAACGAGGCACCGCGTTTCTATGCGCTTCAGCGGGCAGAGAAGGCCAAGAGTGCGGTGAAAGGCGCTGCCCAGGTGGTATATTGGGGAGCCACAGGCATTTCTTTGGCCGGAGCCTGCAAAAAGGCGAGCACCGGACACCACAATCTGAAGATCATTGGGTCGGCGGTAGGTTTGGCAGGTGATGCTGCAGGTGAACTCTCCAAGCACTGTGGAGGCAGCCCTGAGAAAAAACTGAGCGCTGGCCTTGCAAGTCTCCGGGAGAAGTTGGTTCATGAAACAGAAGGTCTGAAGAAAGCCACCGATGAGTTCTATGCCTTGCTTCCGCAAGATCTTCCCGGTGTCGAAAGAACTCCTGAAAAAGCTGCTGGCTCAGCGCTCATGCAAGGAGCGCGAGCTGCCAACAAAGCTGTTGCTGGGGGCGGCTCAACGGTGAAAGAAGCTGGAAAACGTTTGGGTCTCCTGAAAGATGTTCATTTACGTGCTGCCGGTTATGTCACCCGCTCGAACTATCGAGAAGTGCCAAAGAGCGACCGTTGCTCCTTACGGGCCAGGCGTTTGGGCATCACCAGTTCTTCCATCGTCTTTGCTGTTGGAGGATTGGAAGTCGCCGGTGCTATCTATCAGCTGTATTCAAAGTCAGCTACTAAGAAACAGGCGGGGATGCACCATGTTGGATCATGTGGGTTGAATTTTGATGATCCAATGCACATGGAATTTCCGGTAATTAACTCTGAATAATAAGATTAACAAGAACAGGCGGTTTCTTGGTATATAGGTGGCCTCGTTGGATATGTGTATACATAGAAGTTCAAAGATGAGGAGTGCGCAGCATGACTAGGCCTCACTATAGGCACTCCTGTCTATCCATGGTGATGTATATTCAAGATGATTGAAACATTTTACTTCTAAAATTTGATACTTGTAGGTTTTCATTGGCACATCTTGGCACCGTATTGTCTAAGGAATCATTTGAAGGTCCCCTCGAAGCTCGATAAACACCCCACCTTGTCAGGCCAGGAAATCAAAAAAGCACAGAACCAAGGATGCAACTGCCTTAATAAAGATAATAAAGTGCTTTAAACTGCCAATCAAAACCGGAACCTTGGCCCATGGCCCAGCCGCATCCATAGGACCACGTAGAATTGTTTTTTGTATCCTTTTGATGATTCTTTTTGTGGAGTTTGTGGTTTCGTGTTTTCGCGAGGTGGACCAACTTGTGGCCCTCGCAGACAAGCATGATCAAGAGTTGGACGAGCTTCTGCGAGTCGCGGAAGCAGTGGCCCGAGGAGAGACACCTCAAACAGCTGCGTTCGAGAGCTTGGAGCGGACATGCCGCGCAATTGAGGGCACTTTGAACATTTTGGGTGAGATCAAGAAGGACCTCCGTGAACTGATGCGGCAGGCAACAGTGAACAACACGGCAATTCAAGGGACCAACATTGCATCTGGTGTGTTTAGCATCACTGCTTCGGCCCTTGGCATCACTGCACTTTGTGTTGCGCCCGTCCCTTGCGGCATAGCTTTTGCGGTGTTCGCATCAACCTCCGCCGTCACAAGCGTGGGGGCTGCGGTGGCGGAGATGATCATTGATGGGAAACAGCAGCAGCAACTCATGGACTTGCGTGAGAAGCTTCAGGCTTCCATGCAAAAGTTGGAGGAGGAGGAAGATGAGGAGGGAGGCTGGACAATTGACAAATGGGTTCAAGGATCCAGAACGTTCGCAAGTTTTGCTTCTTCTGTTCTTGATCTTGGAGAGAAGATCACAGGCAAAATTATCTTTAAAGCTGGCAAACTTGCTTGCGACGGTGCAAAGACTGCAGCGAAAGCTCTGGGGATCGTTGGTGGTGGGGTTGGGATCGCTGTCGGGCTCATCGACGTTGTGAACGGTGTGGCTTCCCTCGTGAAAGGATGTGCCACAGCCAAAGCAGCAGGTGAGCTTGTGGACGTGATTGAAAGAGAGGAGAAGAAGCTGGAGGAACAGCTGGAGAAGTTTTACGGGCCGCAAGATCCCCAATAGCCCCAATAGCCCGTGCATTTGATGTGATGCTTGTCAAATGAGTCGATTGCGCAAGCCGCATTTTTCCGCATGCTCCGCCTTTTTGGTTTGTTCCAAACCATTTTAAGCCGAGCAAAGCTCGCTAGTCAAGTTAGACTGCTTGTGCAGAATCTTGTCAGACTTGTTAGACTATAGACACATCAGAACCCAGAGCCCGTTTCCTGTCTGAGGAAAAGCAGCGCCAAGCGACATTAACTGATTAATAATTAATCAAGCGATTTGTGATATTTGCCGATCTTGGCAAAAGCAGTCAACACACGTGCAAGTGGCATCAAAATTTGGTCCTTGAATCTCTGAGACAAAGGTGGCGCAAATTGTTGACTCGGTCGAGTGCGCGTCTTCCTGGCACCAGGTTTGTGCGCCCTAAAGCTCTTAGACTCTGAAGATGTGTGCAGTGATGTGCAGTGATGACATGGCATGGGTTTTTCTGGAAAAGGAGAACCCCCAAATTCCAAAGTGTATTTGACGTGACAAATGTATGCATTTTTTTCTTCGACAAACGCACATTCCGTGAGAGATTGCTTACTGCGGATTGGATATGTCAAGACCAGTTATGTATTCTTAAATGAAGCGAATGTGCAAGCAGTATCTTGCCATTCCAGTTTGCTTTAGCAGCTAGCAAAATAGTGCTTCACTGGAGGTTTTTTTTTTGGTTGTTTACGCTAGACCTGACAGGAGCTGGGCGTAGCAGGCGGTGGATTTGGTGCCCTTTGGTGCCCTGGCTCATGGGGAATGGCTTCCGAGCCGCTGGCCGTAGTGCCTCGGGGGTTGATGATTTGTTTGATGTTTTCCGTGTCCACTAGTCTACTGTAGTAGCTCACATTCTATCAAATTTTGCATGTATCTTGCTTCAAGTCGGGGAAACCTCATAACCGGAGCAAATCATAAGGACAAAAATGGTATGAGCAAAACAGACAACTCGTTGAAGTCTAAGGCATGAGCCATGTTGAAAGCGTAGTCGTCCACCCTCTGGAGCTCTAGAGCTGACATGTCAACAGAGGTTGTCAAAAATGAGGAACAGAAAAGAAAAGATAGAAAAGCAGAATCTCCAGATAGGATGCATAAAGATCACCCGTTCGGTGAGGTTTCCGAGAATGGACGTTGCCATTGAAGGCCCTGGAAGATTTGGGAAGATCGCGTGAGATCAGCTGACGAGCTTCTCATCATGATGCTGTCATTTCAATCAGTTCCAACATCATCAAAAGGTCCACTAGATCTCAGTAGATTCTTGAGGGGCTTCACAAAAACAGTCAGTCCTCTGGCAATTAAAGACACCAATCCAGGACACAAGGTGGATCAGATTCCAAGAAAATATAGATCTCAAAGGCAAGGACATCTTGAAGTAATTTTATTGTTATCAACATTGATACTGTTCGCCATTTTGTCGGGATACCTGCAGGTTTTCTTCCATGATGAGAGCTGACCATGGAAATCGGGGTCCGCCACAGTCCCCGAATGCAAACACGGAATGTTTTTTGCAGCTTGCAGTCCAAATTCTTCTGTCTTGAGACATGTCAGTGAGCGGTGACGATGATGATCTCCCTACATGCGAATGTGGACAGACCATGACCATCGAAAAGGGCACCATTCCGATGTGGAGATGCAACATTTGTGAAGAGTTAAAGGCTTCTGTCCTGAAATACACCTGCGCTTGCGGGCGCAGTGTTTGTGATGAGTGTGCTTGGCTCAATTGCGGTGAGGAGATTGAGGAGGAATGGGAAGAAGACTATGAAGAATGGGATGAGTCCTGTGAAATCGGCGCATCTAATTTTTGGAACGGCTGCGACCAGTACCAGCACCAAGAAGAGGAGCAATGGCAAGATTGGGACTGCGAAGCTTCACCGGAGGACTGGGAAGAGTACGGAGAGTATGGCCAATGGAATGAGTACTGCGAGGTTGGCGCCCAGGAATGGAGTGGATGTGACCAAGATGATGAGGCAGTTGCGAAATATTCTGATCAACTCCCAACCCTCCTCACAGAGGCCCAGAAGGCAACGCAAGAGCTCAAAGCAGCTCTCAATTTGAAAGACTGCGATGCCGCTCCCTGTGATGAAATATGTAGAAATTCTAATGCAATGCATACGAGTGAATCTGGAGACAGGCCGAATGGTCACACTCCTTCTGATTCGTTGTGAAGTGCAGAGTGAAATTTAGACTCTGAAATAGTTGTCACGATTGCTGTGGCAAGTTTTCAGTGCGTAGGCATTTGAATCGATAGGCCGATGCCTGCCAGACAACTGCAGGTGTTTCCCAAAAATAGTGAAACCGTCAATCAATATTCAGGCCAACCCCACCATTTGCCCAGAGACATCATCCGTTTTGAAACCAGTGCTGCAACCGGTGACTCGGGCATTCCCCACCTCTAAAAAGCACCTGGAGTCTCTGTCTACATCGCGCAGCCAATGGACTTCGCCTTCAACGGAAAAAAAGTTTGCGATGCCATCCAGCTGGATTCAAGGACTAGTCAGGCCATTCGTTTTTATCAATACCAAATTGCATCAAATTGCCATTCTACAGGTAGAACTAGAACGATCATTGCCTTTTAGCCAGTAGGTATGAGATAATACGTTGATGGTGTTCTATGAGAAATTGAGTTGTTTAGAGATTCCACCGGTGCCACTGTCTGAGTTTCGACCGAAATTCCTGAAGAATATGTGACTAATATAGATCTGAAAATAGGGTATCTATAAAAATCCAAAAGTGATCAAAAGTGTATATCATGTCATATCATCTCATATCATCTTCCATTTTCAGACACCATCTGACCCGGGAAGATGGGCGGACCATTCCCTACAAAGGGGACGCCGCGCAGGTCGAAAAGAAGAGCAACAGCAGCTCTGCACCGGCGACCACCAAAAAAAGGGCTGGCGTTTCAGAGTTGCAATGGACGTCTTCCCAAATTGGGTCCTATAAAGTTAACAGATAGTTAACAGCAACCATGGATATATACATGTCAACGTATGTGTGATCCGAGAGAACTGGGATATCGGATAGTGCTTTCAGAGTGGCAAGCCTGGTGACAAACCAATTGCTTCTCCGGGAGTTGTGCAAACATTGCTGTTCATTGCTGCTTGGCTATGGCGTCGCCAGGAAACAACAAGGCTTCCAAAAACAGCCGACAGATTCGGTTGTTTTGGCAACAGATGGAAGTAAGTGCCTTGATTGGGCGCAACTCAGTACTCGTACATACCAACATCCATCAAAGACCTGCCACATGTAGGTTTTTTTCGAAAAAGCAAAAAACTCCTTGGGTACATGTTTTGATCCCTACAACTGGATGATAAGATGGTGGGATACCAGCCATACCAGCCATTTCTAGGTGCCCTTTAGGGTCCCAATGTTTGGCCACACCGTTTGCAGCCTGTCGCTCCTGACGGATCCAGACGGTTCCCATGGATGCTGAGCCCAAAATTCAAGCGACTGGTGGCGCGGGAAGCGAGCTTTACCACCAAGAGCAAGGCTGGATGCAGATTTTTTGGGAGAGTCAGACACTATGATGAACCATGATGAACCCACATGAGATGGTTATTCTTATAAGCATTTATAAGCCCCTTTAAAGGTTGTTGCCAGTTGCTTTGATTTGCTCACGCCAATCCCTCCATGTCTGCAGGACTTGGTGCGATTTCTTTTGACGGGCGGCAACTTGGAGGTCTCCATCAATGGTACCTTCGGCAAGACTCTTCAAGTACTTCGGGTCGATGGTGATCATTCAGGTCGAGTGTCGGATCAGGACTGTGAGATGTTGGGCTTCCAGCAGTTCATTTGGGAAAACTATGTGGTAAGCCGTAAGCCATCGTAAGCCAATGATCAACGCCAATTGGGGCTGGTTTATAATTTGGGTTGCCTCATTAAGCGCAACATCACTCAGCTTGGCCCAAAAGGCGCTTTTGTTTCGTGTTGGTTTGGCAACGGATTGCCATGGACCGTATCGAGGACGACTGGGTCGCTGTTGTGCCCGCGGCATTTCTGAAAATCATTGAGAAGATCTCACGATTGGCCACTGTTGCGGAGGCGTCCAAAGGGTGCACCGACAGTGGCAAAAGACAGATATTCGAACAGGCGTCAAATGGAGTTCCAAACATAGTCCAAACATAAAGTCCTTCATTTCGGCAATGTGTTTTCTTGTGGAGGTTCCGAGTTTGAGAAGGAGTCATTTGGCTAGTTTTTGCACATATTGGAATCACACCCAGCATGTAAAAGATGTATTGCCTTCAGGTGCCGGTCTTCAGTTTCCATGGTTCCTGCGCTTCAGAGGCGGGATTTCTCCAATGCATCCCAGGGATCAGGCGATCGGAGGCATTGTTGATTTCTTACGATTGGCTGGTGATTGGTTTAGGATCAATGATCAACTTATGATCAACTTATGATCAGCTTGTCAAATATGATAATTCTTGATCAGATTCAGCTCCCTGTCCAGAATGACCCAATGACTCCAACCTTGGTGCACTTGCAGGCCTTTGCGCTGGTGCAGCTGCAAAGTCATGGCCAGCTGCGAATTTCCTGGGAGAGTGGCAGATGTGAGATGACCAGATTGCCCAGAGACTTGGTGCAGGAATTGGCTGCCAGTGGTGTCGTTTTTTTGGGCCAGGACGTCCCTGTTGGAAGAGAAAGGTCGCGTAGCCAAAGCATTGTTTAGGAGCAATATGACCTTTTGTCCATTACCTAAAGTTTTTCAGGCGGAGAATCTGAAGATATTCAAATTCACAGCCCTGCGATGGGCCTGATTTTTCCGATGAATTTGGGGTACCGGGTAGCGGGGACCGGGTAGCGGCGGCAACTACTTCTGCTGAGCCTCAGCTTTCAAGCTTCACCGCATTCGATCTGATTTATAGCTGCTTGGGTACCCAGCGGTGTCACTTTCCTGCCCTTCTGCCTATGGTTATCTTTGCATTTGCAAGGTTCAATGAATATTTTGGACTCTAAAACACACAGGAGTCATTGCCAGTTCAATTGTTTGGGGTTTGAGGTTGCCTAGTTTGTTGAGGTAAGCATGCCCTTCCTCAGATCGAAAAGATTGCGCAGTGGCTGGCGAACAAGCAGTTCATCCTTGCAGTCGAGGAGCCTAAAACCAAACCTACCAGTTTTGCAAAAAATTATGTGGCTATTCAACCGTATTTCCCAGTATAGTTTGTTTGAATGTTTATTTTCTGCAGTGTTGAAGGCTCATGCTGTGGAGATTGCACTTGAAAATCTGAAAGGCTGACTTGGTGAGAGGTGTCCTTCATTTAGTTTAGTGAGTGAGTGTGCACACCATCATGGAGCTAGATGCTCAGTGGATGTGTTTGTATCTGAAGCTTTTTTTCTTAAAGCGTCCCCTGATTGCAACACAATCATTTGTGATGCACGTAAGTATCAGTAGAAGTTCATGTTTTAGGTCCACTTTGATGTGGTTATTGCATACTAAGGACTTGCTGACAACAGGTAGGTGGTTCGAGCAAGACTCTCCTTTGTAGCATCAACAGTGAAACCAGAGTTAGACCGTTGCGCAGATTGTTCCGGAATTGTTTTGAAAGCAAGAAGAAACTATCATGTTCGGTGCCTCTTAAAACAACAACGTTACCCATACCATGATGAAAATGAGAGCTTTCCAGTTTACGACGAATAAATTACGATTCAGAAACTTTACCCGATTCAGCAACTCCGATTCAGCAACTCCGATTCAGAAACTCCAAGGATTCAGAAACTCCGGGTTGTCCCGATTCAGAAACTCCACCTTGTCCCGGTTCAGCAACTCCACCCTGTTCCGATTCAGCAACTCCACCCTGTGCCGATTCAGCAACTCCACCCTGTCCCGATTCAGCAACTCCACCCTGTCCCGATTCAGCAACTCCACCCTGTCCCGATTCAGCAACTCCACCCTGTCCCGATTCAGCAACTCCACCCTGTCCCGATTCAGCAACTCCACCCTGTCCCGATTCAGCAACTCCACCCTGTCCCGATTCAGCAACTCCACCCTGTCCCGATTCAGCAACTCCACCCTGTCCCGATTCAGCAACTCCACCCTGTCCCGATTCAGCAACTCCACCCTGTCCCGATTCAGCAACTCCACCCCCTCCCGATTCAGCAACTCCACCCTGTCCCGATTCAGCAACTCCACCCTGTCCCGATTCAGCAACTCCACCCTGTCCCGATTCAGCAACTCCACCCTGTCCCGATTCAGCAACTCCACCCTGTCCCGATTCAGCAACTCCACCCTGTCCCGATTCAGCAACTCCACCCTGTCCCGATTCAGCAACTCCACCCTGTCCCGATTCAGCAACTCCACCTGTCCCGATTCAGCAACTCCACCCTGTCCCGCATCCTTCCCTTGCATAGAGTTCTTGTCAAGATTCCAAGTCATTGTCTAAACTTCCCCCCCCCAAAGCTCTGCATGCAATGGTATTCCTCAATGCACATCCTTCCCTTGCATAGAGTTCTTCTCACGGTTGCAAGTCTTTTTATAAACTTCCCCCCCCAAAGCCCTACATGCAATAGTAGTCATCAATGCATACCTTCCCTTTCACAGAGTTCTTGTCACGATTGCAAGTCATTTTCTAAACTTCCCCCCCAAAAAGCTCTGCATGCAATGGTATTCCTCAATGCACATCCTTCCCTTTCACAGAGTTCTTGTCACGATTGCAAGTCATTTTCTAAACTTCCCCCCCCCAAAGCTCTGCATGCAATGGTAGTCCTCAATGCACATCCTTCCCTTTCACAGAGTTCTTGTCACGATTGCAAGTCATTTTCTAAACTTCCCCCCCCCAAAGCTCTGCATGCAATGGTAGTCCTCAATGCACATCCTTCCCTTGCATAGAGTTCTTCTCACGGTTGCAAGTCATTTTTATAAACTTCCCCCCCCAAAGCTCTGCATACAATGGTATTCCTCAATGCACATCCTTCCCTTTCATAGAGTTCTTGTCAAGATTGCAAGTCATTTTCTAAACTTCCCCCCCGAAAAGCTCTGCATGCAATGGTATTTCTGAATGCGCATCCTTCCCTTGCATAGAGTTCTTGTCACCATTGCAAGTCATTTTCTAAACTTCCCCCCCCCAAAGCTCTGCATACGATGGTATTCCTCAATGCACATCCTTCCCTTGCATAGAGTTCTTCTCACGGTTGCAAGTCTTTTTATAAACTTCCCCCCCCCCAAAGCCCTGCATGCAATGGTATTCCTCAATGCAAATCCTTCCCTTGCATAGAGTTCTTGTCACCATTGCAAGTCATTTTCTAAACTTCCCCCCCAAAGCCCTACATGCAATAGTAGTCATCAATGCATACCTTCCCTTTCACAGAGTTCTTGTCACGATTGCAAGTCATTTTCTAAACTTCCCCCCCCAAAGCTCTGCATGCAATGGTATTCCTCAATGCACATCCTTCCCTTTCACAGAGTTCTTGTCACGATTGCAAGTCATTTTCTAAACTTCCCCCCCCCAAAGCTCTGCATGCAATGGTAGTCCTCAATGCACATCCTTCCCTTTCACAGAGTTCTTGTCACGATTGCAAGTCATTTTCTAAACTTCCCCCCCCCAAAGCTCTGCATGCAATGGTAGTCCTCAATGCACATCCTTCCCTTCATCGAGTTCTTGTCACCTTTGCAAGTCATTTTCTAAACTTCCCCCCCCCAAACTCTGCATACAATGGTATTCCTCAATGCACATCCTTCCCTTTCATAGAGTTCTTGTCAAGATTGCAAGTCATTTTCTAAACTTCCCCCCCGAAAAGCTCTGCATGCCATGGTATTTCTGAATGCGCATCCTTCCCTTGCATAGAGTTCTTGTCACCATTGCAAGTCATTTTCTAAACTTCCCACCCTAAAGCTCTGCATGCAATGGTATTTCTGAATGCGCATCCTTCCCTTGCATAGAGTTCTTGTCACCATTGCAAGTCATTTTCTAAACTTCCTCCCCCCCAAGCTCTGCATTCAATGGTATTCCTCAATGCACATCCTTCCCTTTCATCGAGTTCTTGTCACCTTTGCAAGTCATTTTCTAAACTTCCCCCCCCAAAGCTCTGCATGCAATGGTAGTCCTCAATGCACATCCTTCCCTTGCATAGAGTTCTTGTCACGGTTGCAAGTCATTTTTATAAACTTCCCCCCCCAAAGCTCTGCATGCAATGGTATTCCTCAATGCACATCCTTCCCTTGCATAGAGTTCTTCTCACGGTTGCAAGTCTTTTTATAAACTTCCCCCCCCAAAGCCCTACATGCAATAGTAGTCATCAATGCATACCTTCCCTTTCACAGAGTTCTTGTCACGATTGCAAGTCATTTTCTAAACTTCCCCCCCAAAAGCTCTGCATGCAATGGTATTCCTCAATGCGCATCCTTCCCTTTCACAGAGTTCTTGTCACGATTGCAAGTCATTTTCTAAACTTCCCCCCCCAAGCTCTGCATACAATGGTATTCCTCAATACACATCCTTCCCTTTCATCGAGTTCTTGTCACCTTTGCAAGTCATTTTCTAAACTTCCCCCCCCCAAGCTCTGCATGCAATGGTAGTCCTCAATGCACATCCTTCCCTTGCATAGAGTTCTTGTCACGGTTGCAAGTCATTTTTATAAACTTCCCCCCCAAAAGCTCTGCATACAATGGTATTCCTCAATGCACATCCTTCCCTTTCATAGAGTTCTTGTCACCATTGCAAGTCATTTTCTAAACTTCCCCCCCCCGAAAGCTCTGCATACAATGGTATTCCTCAATGCACATCCTTCCTTCCCCATTGCATTGAAGTTTCCGAATCCGCGGGCCTGCAAGTTTCCGAATCCGAGGGCCAGGAAGTTTCCAAATCCGCGAGCTTCGAAGTTTCCGAATCCGGGGGGCAGCAAGTTTCCGAATCCGAGGGTCTCGGAGTTTCGGAATCCGTGGGCTTCAAAGTTTCCGAATCCGGGGGGCAGCAAGTTTCCGAATCCGAGGGCCTGGAAGTTTCCGAATCCGTGGGCTTCGAAGTTTCCGAATCCGGGGGGCAGGAAGTTTCCGAATCCGAGGGCCAGGGAGTTTCCGAATCCGTGGGCCTTGAAGTTTCCGAATCCGGGGGGCAGCGAGTTTCCGAATCCAAGGGCCAGGAAGTTTCCAAATCCGCGGGCTTCGAAGTTTCCGAAACCGCGGGGGGCAGCAAGTTTCCGAATCCGAGGGTCTGGAAGTTTCGGAATCCGTGGGCTTCAAAGTTTCCGAATCCGGGGGGGCAAGTTTCCGAATCCGAGGGCCTGGAAGTTTCCGAATCCGTGAGCTTCGAAGTTTCCGAATCCGGGGGGGCTCGGAGTTTCCGAATCCGAGGGCAAAGCAGGAAGTTTCCGCATCCTGGGGGCAGCAAGTTTCCGAATCCGAGGGCCTGGAAGTTTCCGAATCCGTGGGCTTCGAAGTTTCCGAATCCGGGGGGCAGGAAGTTTCCGAATCCGAGGGCCAGGGAGTTTCCGAATCCGTGGGCTTCGAAGTTTCCGAATCCGAGGGCCTGGAAGTTTCCGAATCCGACGCTAAAGTTTCCGAATCCGGGGGGAGGGAGTTTCCGAATCCGAGGGCCTGGGAGTTTCCGAATCCGACGCTGAAGTTTCCGAATCCGACGTTGGCCGTTTACGACTCAATGACACTCCAAACTTTCATGGTTTGGTTAATTCATAGTTTTTCATGAACTATCTCCATGTTTGTTTTGCTGATTGCCCCACCAAAACAAACTTGCAGGACACTTCTGCAAGCGAAGTTCACCTTCAAAGTCTCAAGGCCCTTGCAGACGTGGCGCACGGCGTATCTCTGGCGGTGCCCCGCGGTGCCCAAGGCTACGCCTTGGCGCTGTGCTTGGCTCAGATCTTGGAGCTTCAACGCCCCTCAGCTGAAGGGGCGGTGGTGACATTGGGTGAACAGCTTAGTTTTATCATCACATTGAGTAGGAAATGTAGGAAGAAAAATCATCAAGGATGAGACTCATCATGGAGTTGTCAGTCAACCTAGTTGTGCAAAGCGGGTTGGAATTCCTAGGTAGGCTCTTTATTGGCTCTCTTTTGCTTCAGTTTGGTTTGACTTTGCAGCCCCGTGCTTGTAGGTTTTGAAATGTCTTGAATCATGTTATTAAAGCAATCCTTGGATCTCATCCTGTCGGGTCCTTTTGCGGATTGGTCGTTTCCTCCAGGTCCACTGCTCTTGGTGGGCTCTGACCAGACCGCGACCCCGGCAGTTGCGAAGGCGTTCCAAGTGGCGCAGGCGACAACATTGGGGCTTTGGGTGGTGAAGATGACAAAGTTCCGCAGGTGGTTTGCTGATTTTAATCCGCAGACCACCGGATTGGTTGCTGATTTTTGGGGGGTACCAGCTTCAGAGTACTGGGATGAAGATCAGAAGGCTAGAAATTCAAGTGAGGCATATCCAAGCTGCATATGACAGGCTTCAGGACCCCATTGCGTTTGGGCGTGTCCTCCTGATGCTGCGCATGACGCCTTGGTCCTGCTGGAGGACTGGGGTGCAGACATTGAGGGTTTGATGATTTCGATGGTTTTTGATGGCTAGGATAGCAAAGCAAAAGTTGGGTCCGACAAGTAGATCCAAGGAACAGTTCTATTCACAATAAGTTCATCGCTCATCTCTTGATTTGCAAGTCTTTGGCTTTTTCAAACCTTACTGGGGCTTCTTGGTGACCCTTGCCCCGCCCCAATTGGTGGCGGCCCCAGATGAGGAGCTGCTGCAGGCATATCGCGCGGCCAGACCCTTCGTGCACAGCTTGATTGGTGGCTTCGGGGTTTTGGAGGCCGACCTCAGAGAGGCCGGCAGGATCCGGCACGATCCGGCACGGCGGGGGTTGGTGGTTGGCTGTATGGAGCAGTCTGGAAATTGATGGAAATGGACAGGGAGTTCAATGGAAAATGTACCCGGCCACCCTGGGATGAGGAGGGTGATGGAAGCAACTTGAACGGATTCTTTTCACAAAAACATACAAAACCGATGGGACAGGATTTGGGACCACATGCGCTGGAAACCCAGCAAAATGGCATCAACGAGGAATATGATGATTTCTGGGACACCTGAGTTCACCTGACCAGTTCTTTTTGTGAAGGGACGACCAAGGGTTGAAGTGGCTGGGCACACACAGTCCATGTCAGGCGTTGGAGAGTGCGGTCGACTTCTTGCAGTCTGCTGAGGCACAGTGACAGTGAGTTTTGTCACGGCAGACAAGTAAATCTCCAGCCGAGTATTACTCTTTCTATCCTTTTGGACACCCAAAGGACTGATGGATCTTGATTGTAACTGCAATATGATGTTAGTTTGAAACTTTGTTGGTTTAGTTTTCTCCTCTTTGAATTCTTTGATCACCACTCCCAAATGTTGTTAATTAATCTTTCTTATATTCGAACCATCCCACTGTGGGCTCATTTTTTTAAAACAAAACCCAGACGTGTGAGCAGTGTTCAAAACCCCGCCTGGTTGATGATTAGTTTGGGGATACTACTATCCACCTATATTGGGGATTGTGAGTATTATACTGATTATTGATATAGCACCAGTATAGGGATTATATATGATTGATTGTGATTGTATCCCAATATACTTAACAATCCCCAATAGTGATCATCATAATCCATTAACAGAATCCCGTTCTCAACAGCCCCCAGGTCCTCCCTGTCGTGGCACCACCCGCAGCACCGCATCGTCGTTGTGCCGCTCCAGCGACGCTGCGGACCGTGGGGTGCACTGCTGCGGCGCTGGTGAAGTTGGCACAGGCTGGTGGAAAGATGTGGAAAAGTTCTGGGAAATCATAGCCACCAGAATTGGATACACATGTGAAGCATAGTGAATTGTATATTATATGTACTGATATTGATATATTTTATGGGAAATGTAAGATGGGAAAGATGTATGAGAAATATGGCTAGAAATTATCCCATGATTGTACTATTATTGTACCATGTGTTCGATCCAATCTGGAAAAAATGGACCATAGTTGGAGACATGTGGATCAAAAGATGGGTTGAGGCCATTCAAAAGCGAAGGGGAAGAGGGATGGCATGGGATCGTTCTACTTGTTGGAACTTTTGGAAGTGCTTGGAAGTTTAGTGTAATTCATGGAAATGTGCGATAGGAGCAATTTGGCGACATGTGGTTCCAAAAGGAGCCCCGGCATGCTGAAGGACGGAAGCGGTTGTTCTATGAGCGATCTCAGTCTTAAAAGAGTTTGCCTTTAAATGAATTGAAGATACGGGATCATGCCATACCTAATAATTCAGCCAGGGCGATCCAATTAATCAACATCTTTGATGTCTCATACATGTCTTTCCCTTGAAGTTTCTGAAGTGATTAATTCCATTTGTTGATTACAGACAGTAAAATATGGTATGCACCTCAATTACCATCTGGTTATTTAACATAGCCATGGAAAATCCCTTATATATGGAGGTTTTAATGGGAAAATCAACCATTTTCCATGGCTATGTTAAATAACCAAAGGGTAAACCGACCGCGGGGGTTGGCATTCCCATCTCAGGAGAATCTTTGATCCTGTTGGACCTGTCAGATCCAGCGGCTCTGCAGTTTCTGCGACAGCGTCAGGCACACCCTGAGGCAGGATATGGCAGAGGTGAATGGTTGGTGAATGGTTGGTGAATGGTTGGTGAATGGTTGGTGAATGGTTGGTGCATGGTTGGTGAATGGTTGGTGAATGGTTGGCCGTGGTATGTCACATCTTCCTTGCAAAAAAAGACGTGGAGATCTGCAAATGCATGAAGCAAAAACTATCACAGAATTTAGGAATTCTTGCCTGAAACGTCTTCTAACAGTAAATTCAGAGATCCGGAATGATCCGGATGTGTATTTCCACGTAGCAGCTTTTGTTTCACTTCTGGTCATTGCTGTTGTTATTCTGCCAGGACGGAGAGAGTCCTCATGTCTTGGCGCTCTTGCCGGGCATGTCTGCAAGTCGAAGTGTGCCCTGGTTTCAGCAACGGCGTCTTTTAGCGTAACCATGGATCCAAATGGCCGGGGGAGACAGTTGCATCCATGCACATCCAAAGTTGTTGGAAAGGGGAAAGCAACCAACTGGACAAAATCATAGATTTCCTATTTTTTTGGCAATATGTGCACAGTGCATGTATTTCCATATAATAATATATATATATATATTATAATATAATATAATATAATATAATATGATATAATATAATATAATACAATACAATATAATATAATTTAATATAATATAATATAATACATTACAATATGATATAAAATAATATAATACAATACAATATAATACAATACAATACAATATAATTTAATATAATTCGTAATATAATATAATACAATACAATACAATATAATATAATATAATACAGTACAATACAATATAATAAATATAATACAATACAATACAATATAATATAATATAATACACTACAATATAATACAATACATATAATATAATATAATATAATATATAATTTAATATAATACAATACAATATAATATAAAATAATGTAATATAATATAATATAATATAATACAATATAATATAAAATAATATAATATAATATAACACAAAATAATAGAATATAATATAATATAATTTAATATAAAATAATATTACAATACAATATAATATAATATAATATAATACAATATAATATAATATAATATAAAATAATACAATATAATATAATATAATACAATACAATATAATATAATATAATATAATATATAACATAATATAATATAATATAATAATATATATAATATAATATAATACAATACAATATAATATAAAATAATATAATATAATATATAATATAAAATAATATATATATATATTTACCATATGTTTACCATTGGTCGTTTGTACACCAAGGCTTGGAAGTTGGTAGCAGAACCCCTGGCCATTCTGCTGGGTGCCGGAGAAGTTGCTTGGCTGGTTGGGTTTTATGCTGCTGGGTAGAGCTGGGTAGATGGCGGGTTGTCATGAACCGTTTTTTGGACATATTGATAGAATCGAATTATATGTGTTCCAGCTGGAAACTGGGTGTTCTTTTTCTTGCCATTTTTCTGAGATTTACAATGAGTGGGTGTAGTTTTGGTAGTTCCATGCATTGGTTTGAGGATGTTGGTAATTTGAAGGGCAAGCACAGCGGTTTTTAACACGATCTCCTTTGGCGACTTAGTTTTTGGCAACAAGTTGATGCGTTCCAAATGCCACTCTGCTTGGCAAAGGCATGAAACCTCCAACATTTTTTCGCGGGTTCAAGGAATCCATGTTTCAGATTGTTTCCAGGATATGCCAAGATATCTTATCAAGATATCCCATCAAGACATCCCACTGTCGCGGTTGGCAACATGCCCTACTTGGACAGATCATGAATTTGGTTGGTTTCACACCATGTGAAATCCCCAGCAGCCATGGCCACGGATGTCGAAGAACTTAGGAGCTGCCCGGCCTGGGGCTGCTGATTGGAATGTGCCTGGGTGATGCTGAAGGTTCACCGGCAATTTCTTGGATGTCTTTTAGTGATTTTAGTGCTCCAAACCCGTGTCCTGTGTTTGGTGTCCAACTGGGAGGCCTGGATGTTCGCGATTGCGTCCTTCTGTTGGAGGTTGGGAGTCTCGGGTGCAAACTCCTTAGAAACTCCAAGGCATCCAGTACCAATCACCAAGCGAGGTACAAAGCCGAGAGTGTCTGTGGGGGAGAAGCATTATAATCATCATAGACTAGAATATCATAGATTTATAGAAAATCTCAACAAGACATAAAAGACCAGCCAAAAACATGAAACATCAGAACATCGAAATTCAATGGAATTCACCAAAGTCTATGAACAAATTGAGGATTTTCAGCAAAGTCAACTGGAGGCCCTGATGACCGCCCCCTTGGCTTCAGCCGCCTTCCAGCTGCAGCCCTTTCCGCAGATCCACCTGCTGTTGGCCGGTTGCCAGGTGGGAGGTTCACCTGGGATTTCGGTATTTTTTTTCAGATTACACCAAGAAATGGACTAAAAACAACATGGTACATGCAAAAACTGCATCAAAAATGGGGATCATGGAATTGTTGGAAGCTGAAACTGAAGAAATGCTGTTGATTTAGTGATGCTTCACAAAGCTGCACTGATTTCCAAAGGCAAAGTGATGCCAGGCATTTTTTTGTGAAACCCGACTTTTTGGCAGGACCTGCATTCGGAATCATTTCCTGAAGTCCTTGGAAGTGAACTTGGCTTGGGAGAGGCCGAGATGCTGCACCGATCGGGCATGCAGTAGTCGAATTCCATGGAATTCCTGTAGCAAAACTGCATGAAACAGCAGCCCACTATGATAAACCGGTACCAAGATCGATACTTATCACATTAAACATATGATATAACATGATATAACACAACAAACATAGATCATCATAGATACCCTTTTGCACCATTTGTTCGAAAGCTGCAGGTGACCGCGTCCTTCAGTCTGTGGCCCACCTGCGAGCGCGGCCGGCTGCTGCCAGCGGAGTTGCTGCGAGCCACGCTGCCAGCGGCGGTGGCGCGGGGAGGAGCGGCCTATGAAGCGGCGGTGGCCAGGGAGCCACGAGTGTCTTGCACTTGAAAAAAAATGTGGAAAAAATGGAGAGAAATGGGGAAAAATCATGAATTTTGACTTTTGGTGATATTGCAGAATCATGTTTGATGAAGGAGTTTTGCAGGGACTTGTACCGGTCATGAGCTGGAAAGGTATGGCACTTGCTGCTTCATGAGGAGAGAGAGGCGTCGGATTTGCTCAGCGTCTTTTGTGCTGCTTTTCTAGTTGAGACTCGGGTTGTCAAAATCCATTTGGCAAGAAAAGAGTATGCAAGGGTTCTACAATATCCTACAGTCAACACTTGATGGATGATGACCAATGCAGATGCGGATGCAGATTCATGTGGATCATGATGGCACCGAGGGTTAACGAGTTAAAATCAATGTTATCATGAAGGTTTGGTGGTAGTGAACAATAATGATGATGATGATTCATTGACAGTATGTTTGTTGCTATCATGATTAATTCTCATGTTTTGTTGACTATTACATATGTGTTATAATATGGTAGCGCTGGAAAATCACAATGTTTAACAGCTAATTTCTCTTTAAATAGACCATTTTCCACGCATAGCTGTGTTAATTAATGGATGACGACTTGATGGTTTGATGGTGGTGCTTTTGCCAGGCCTTAGTGCTGAAACGTGCGGCCGGGGACTTCGCTGGCAGGGCTCAAGGGGCCTTTCAATTTCGCTTCTCGGCCAAGAAGGGCACCTAAAGGTGGCAACATGGTCCAATGGTAGCTAGATTTCAGATGTCATCTGTTTCAGTTTCTAGAAGTTTTATAGGTTTTGGATGGTTTTGGTCATGTCCACTCTTGGAGGATGGGTGGAATTCATTTCGTAAAGTGATGTTTTCCACACTTTTCACCTGGATGATCCAACCCAGATCCAACCCTCTGCAGTTGAGGAGGAGGCGATGGTCCTTCGGCCCACCTCTGGTCGTTGGCTTCGAAGCTGGAAGGCCAGGCCATCCTCGGCTGTGGATCCAAGGGTTTGGAGGGGGGGGTTGGTCATTCAAAAGATGGGGAAAATTATGATCAACCTGTCAAGATTGGGGTTTAGACATACCAGTAGCTTAGTTTCAGATCAATCCAGGTGAAATTGGGGGTGTTTGAGGTGCAGTGGAGAATGATGGTCAGGTGGATGCCCAATTTCAAGATGAGATTCATGCTGACATCAGTGGGGGATGCAGACCAACTGGAGAGCTCCCATGCTGATCCAGTCTTGAGGCGAAGCTCAAGATGAGACCCCCCTTGCAGAGGTGCAGCGAAGCGAGTGTTTCAAGGGGGGCCACTTGATGAAATGATTGTTTCTGGCTACTAGTAAGTAGGTCAGATTGGTTTGCTTAGTTAAGTGCACTTTCGGCGAAAATTACCCCACAAACTGCAATGATTCCGCATCCACACTGCTAAGTTCAAGCAGTTTGGGAGAGGTTTGCCCCAGACGGTCGGTATGAAACCGATGGGGTGCAACCGTTGCACCCAGTCCTAAGCTGTGCTCGTGTCCTGCAGTGAAGTTTGCCAGGACGGCTCGGAGGGCTACAGCGAAGACTATGAGGCCCGGGCCTGGGGGCCTGGGGGGATGATCTAGCCTGGCGAAGCTTTTAGTTTTCACATCAGCGATCCATTGTTTGGATGATCATATGATATCATATGGTTCATTATGGTTCCACGATTAATTAGGTGTTGATATGTGTTGATCCATACCAATATCCAATATCCAGAGAAGTCAGAAATGAATGAGACATGACTTCACCTTAGAAGCGCGCCTAAGCTGTTCAGGACGAAGAGCCACATGGTGACCAAGATGCTTCAAGCGATGGGACTTGACAGAGATCCTTGACGACTTTCGGATCATCTTTTCCCTGAGCAGTACCAGGCCCGGCAGATTTGCGGGCAGACCTGCGCCAAGAAGCCAGAGAAGTATCTTGAAAGCCATAGAAAACCAGGAAAGCCATCTTGGGTCATCTTGGGTCATCTTGGGTCATCTTGGGTCATCTTGGCATGCCTGCATGGATTGATGGATTTGGATTGGATTTGGTATTTTACAAAACAGTTTTTGGACAAATCCGTCAGCTTGGCTTCAGTCCAATTCCTGACAGGTCAGGTCGTCCACAAGATGCTGAGGCCGAGTCCGCAGCTCAAGAGATGTTTTGGTCTGTTGATGTCTTAGTAAGTGAAGAAACCAAAGAAAGTAGTAGGTGAGCAAACATCAAACATCTGTTGTATGTTGATGTATGCTGATGCTTATTGATGTTTGTTATTTGTGGCCTAGTAGCCCGACCTTTGAACGGCTAATGTTTGTCGTTTTGCTGTCTTGGACACTTCCCATGCGAAACACGTTTGCACCTGGTACAGTCTCAATTGCCAGCACCCAAGGTGTTCGGATTCCTTCACAGATTGTTATAATGTGTTATACAGTAGTCTACAGGATCAATGGCAATCCAGGAATCGGTATCATTCCCCAAAAGCTAGGTGACTTGTGCAACTCACATCAGTAACATCAGTGGATATCAGTGCCACAACTGCCAACGCCATGGGTGCGGGTGCATCGAGCCTGGATGAAGCCACCATGCAGCAGTTCATCTCGGAAAATCTCGAGCAAGCCGAAGAGGTTCTTGCCACAGCCCAGCAGCCTCTTGGCATAGCTTGACCATGCTTGACCGATGTGCAAATCTTTGCAAATCCCTGAAATGCCAAGGGACATGAATCGGACGTGAATGCAAGTCCTGTTCAGAGAGTGTTCGATTGGTTCAGTTGTCTCGGTTGTCCCTTTGGGATTTCTTGTTTTCTAGTCTTGCAGAGGCTTTTGTTCTCGATGAATCTTCTTTTGCTTATAGCCAGCACTACCTGAGGCTGGTAGCACAGGAGAAGCGTGCTCGAGCCAATGCTGACGGGTCAGGGGCGAACTCTTTGAAGATCCAGGGTTTGGATGGATCGACATTTCAGCTTCAAGTTGGCGATGCTGCAACTGTCGCAGATGTCTCCAAACAAATTTCAGAGAAGATGGAGATGAAACCAAGTAGCACTTTGGTGCTGACTTCGGGTGGCAGCATCTTGAATGACTCCCAACCACTACTGCAACAAGTAGAGTCTGGGGAAATCAGCTTCGTCGTCAAGCAAATCAGTCCCTACCAGGCTGTAAAGAGTTTTCACCAAGCCGCACAAGATACGTCAAAGACAGCCTTGACCGCGGCAGATTTGAGTGCAATCAATGCGGTTTCCTCATTGGAAACTGACTACACGTTCGACCAGAGTTTAGAAGGCATCCCTTTGCCGAGCAGTTTGCAAACTTTGATTTTTGGATATGACTTTAACCAGAGCTTGAAAGATGTGAGTTTCCCAAGCAGCTTGCAGACTTTGACCTTCGGTGTTCATTTTGACCGGAACATGGAGGGTGTCCTGCTGCCCGACAATCTGAAAGTCTTGAACTTTGGTGCGGAATTCGATCGGAGCTTGCAGGGTTTGAAGCTCCCCAACAGCCTGCAGAGGTTGTCCTTTGATTGGGCTTTCAACCAGAGCTTGGAAGGAGTAACACTGCCAAGTAGCTTGCAGACTTTGGAGTTGGGGCCGTCTTTCAACAAGCCATTGGCAGGTGTCTCGTTGCCGAGCAGCCTGCAGACTCTCACCTTTGGTGTTGCTTTCAACCAAAGCTTGAAAGGTGTTGCGCTACCAGAAGGCCTCAAGACCCTGAATCTTGGGAAGTGGTCTAACGAGAGCTTGGAAGACGTCACACTGCCAAGTAGCTTGGATACGTTGACCCTGAGCGACAATTTCAACCAGAGTCTGGAAGGTGTTGCGCTGCCAAGCAGCCTGCGCACATTGAAGTTTGGTGAGGCATTCAACCAGAGCTTGGAGAGTGTAACGCTGCCGAATAGCCTGGAGGTATTGACCTTTGGCTACCAATTTGACCAGAACTTGGAAGGGATTGCGTGGCCAAGCAGTTTGCATACTTTGACGTTGGGCAATCATTCCAAGGAGCAGTTGGAAGCTGCGAAGCTGCCAAGCACTTTGCAGACTTTGACCTTCGGCAATAATTTCAATGAAAGCTTGGAAAGTATCATGTTGCCAAGCAGCCTACAGACCTTGATCTTTGGGGAGTTCTTCAACCAGAGTTTGAAAGATGTGAAGCTTCCCAGCGGCCTGCAGAAGTTGGAATTTGGCTGGGAGTTCAATCAAAGTTTGGAGGGTGTGACCTTGCCAAGCAGCTTGCAGACTTTGATGTTTGATAATGACTTTGACCAGAGCTTGGAAGGTGTGACGCTGCCAAGTAGCATTCAGACATTAGAACTTGGGACGGAATTCAAGACGAGCTTAGCAGGGGTCATCTTGCCAAGCAGCCTGCAGACTTTGGCATTTGGTAGCGAATTCAACCAGAGTTTGGACGGTGTCGCATTTCCATCTGGCTTGCAGACTTTGGCTTTCGGCTATCATTTCAACCAGAGCCTGGTAGGCATCACTCTGCCGAGCAGTCTGCAGACTTTGATCTTTGGGGATGACTTTAACCAAAGCTTGGAAGGTGTCATGCTGCCAAGCAGCCTTCAGACACTGACCTTCGGGAGGGAGTTCAACCAGAGTTTGGACGGTGTCGCATTTCCATCTGGCTTGGAGACTTTGGCTTTCGGCTATAATTTCAACCAGAGCCTGGCAGGCATCACTCTGCCAAGTAGCCTGCAGACTTTGACCTTTAATGAAGACTTCAACCAGAGCTTGGAAGGTGTCATGCTGCCAAGCAGCCTTCAGACACTGACCTTCGGGAGGGAGTTCAGTCAGGGTTTGGATGACGTGGTGCTGCCAAGCAGCTTGCGTGAATTATGTTGGCACGGAATCACCGTAGAACTATTGTAATTAATTAATATGTTATAAGTTATAAGATTATTGTAGCACAGTTACTGTAACGCTGTTTCTATGCATCGTTTCACACGCTTACCGTTTCACAGCCAAGAGGAGCACGTGCAGCAAAAAGGTGTAGCCATTCGTAGTGTCTCATTGCCTTCGGCCTCTTTCAAGCCCTGCAACGGGACGGGATTTCACAGCGAGGTCTCTCATGGTCCACAACTTCGGAGGTGAAGTTTTGGCGAGGACATGAGTCTTCCAAAACCAATGCTTCTGGCGTAGCTACAAGGAAGCGGATGAAGCGGCTGTTTTATGGTCTTTTGGAGTCTCAGGACACCCTTTTTGAATCGTTTTAGACGTAATTATTCCCTTTTACTAAAAAAAATGAGTGATGCTCAACTCAACGTCCAGACTTGGCAAACCTGCTTTTTCTCCTGATACTGATACGTTTCTTGGCTTTTGGACTTTGCATGACTTTGCCAATGATTGCTAAGCTGTTTGCTTCGCAGGAAAACAGTGATATTGAGACAGCGGTGCTGCATACTGGACGTCATGTTGACCCAAGCGGAAACGGCGGACAATTTGAAGCAGTGCAATATCACCACGTGAAACAAAAATGGACAAGGGACAAGCTGCATTGACTTCCAGTGCCAGTTGACAGAGTTGAAAACCGTTGCTCAAATACGCCTCAGTCGTTTCATCCATTCAGAAGCAACATTGCTTTCTTTTTGGCTCACAGATTTCAGGTGTTCATCCTTGAGAAAACAAAGGAGTTTTCATGGGTTTCTGAGTTTCCGTACTTGTTTGGTGGATTGGTCAACTGCGCATGACAAGAGATGCCGAGAGATGTGTGCAGCTGAGCAGACGAGACGACTTCTTGATTGTGTCAAAGGAAATCAACGTTGAAGTGGATTACATCCACCTCGTAAGATTTCCAGTTTCTGGATGAAATACTTCCATAATCTTCCGTACTAAGTTACTAGTGGTTCTGTGAATCAATTGGTACTCCAATGATTTGTGGCGTACCATGGCGTACCTCAAATGCGGGTTCCCCACGGGTTCCCCACGTCTTGAAACACCGGAGTTTGCCCATTCAAGGTCTGCCATCAGACTGCCAGATCAGGTGCAACTGCAGTGATGGCACATGATGGCACCTTTTGATCCACAACACTCACTGAATGAAACATTTGATTTGATGTACTTAAGTGTTACAAACCTCCAATTGATATGATACTGCTATGTGTTTTATTGTTGAGTTGGCATTTTCCATTTGTGCAGGTCAAAAACAGAGAAATCCTAAAGGATTTGAGGAGCATTTTTGAGCATTTGCAGGTCCAGCACTCTACGAAGGGAATGAGATTCCCAGCTATCTAGAGGCTGGCAAGATGGGAAGTGGATCAATGGATGCTGGCGTCATGGCACGAGTGTTTGAGAGGTCTTGATGGATTCTAAGGTAGATTGGCCGGGGAACAGTTCGCCATTGTCAACCATTCTTCCTCATAGTCCACCAATCAGATTTGGATGTGATTCAAATGTCTGTTCCCAGAAGTTGGATGGTTAGAAAATCAACTTGACCAGTTGGTATCCCAAATGTTTGATTTCGTTTTTAGCACGGTGTATTGGCGGTTGCCCTTCCAGGAGATTGCTTCTCAAGTTGGCGTCCGAAGCCCCAGAGTATGCGAGGGTGTCGAATCAATGACCAGCTGATTGGGATTGACAAATCCAGGCATCAGTTTTGCTGGATGAAGATTCCAACGATGAACTTTGATGGATGAAGGTGAGCAAATTCTCCTCGATAAACCATGATTTCTTTTGTAGCTTGATGTCATTGATATGTGGGGCTTGCATTCTTTGGAAGGTTCTGAAATCCTGAGAACAAACATATACAAGTGAGACTAGGTGTGAGTATTGGTCAACTGTGGCAATGTCATCTATGTTTTTATTTTGGAGGATGTGATGAAGTGATCTTGATTTAGAGACCAAGACATGAAGAAATCCACAGCTGTTGTTGTTCGACGTCTTAGGTCTGTCTTGGGCGATGGTGACCTGCATCCAGCCCATTGCAGCTAGCCCTGAGGCTCCGGGGAGACTGGCTAGGGACCATTTGCCAAGGTCACATGATTCCCCCAGGCCGGGCTAAGATGGCAAGGGTTGTTTGGCATAATGAAATATAATATATATAAATCCAAAGAAATTGTGGGTCCATGATTTCGAACCTTTTCGAATCTTTTCGAACCGTACTCAAATCTAGAGCCGGAAGCAATTCTCAAGCCAAGGTTATAAGCTGAATTGAAACCAAAGATGCTGACCTCCGTAGTCAAACGGGTCATTCCGTTTTGACTTAGTACAAGCTCAATGTCTAGTCACACCATAGAGACGTGGTTTTGGGATCAGACAGAATTCTTCGCAAATACAAAGGATAGGTGTGTGTGTGTGCCTTGTAGATCCTGGTAGCCAGGTGTTGTGATCCATGGAACCCACAGATTGAAAAATCCAATGTTGAATCAAGTTGAATCCATTCTTTTCAACTAGGGATTTTCCTTGAACAATCTCCTTCGAATTGTACTTGCTGCTGCAAGATTATATAGTACAGAAAGCTTGGCAGTGGGTGACTTTGCTAGGAAATTGACCATGGCAATTGCTGCTCAGACGCGCCAGGAGCCACCAAGCAAAGGGATCCTGCTTGGCATGCTTGAGGCTATGGAGGGTTCTCAGTTGGAGTGCGGAAATTGCTGTGTAGGGACTTTGGAAAAGGTCTCAGAAACCAAGAAACTGCAAGCTGATGATCCCACGGAGCCTTCCTTGATAGAAACTTGGAGCCTTGACCAAGGCGCAGTTAGCTTCCTGTCAATTCCTGCAATTTCAGCTTGGGGCCATGAAGTGCTTGCGATAGATGGATTGTTTGCTTGAGCATGGCGGGTCTGGCAGGCGTTGCTTTGAGCTACCGCCTTTGGAAGAAACTTGAACGGTGCCATTCCGGCTTCTTTTTGACGTGCAGAGTGGAAAGTCACACGTGTTGGTCATCGGCAGGAAAGAGCACCATCCGTTTGATTTGCCAGATCAAGACAGCAAGAACTCCACCAGCAGGTGTTGCTTCCTGGTTCATGCATAGTCATGCTGCATTTACTTCTGCTGTTGTACATTGCTCGTTTGCGTGGTCCGTTGCGCATCAAGGCATAGGCTGGGTATAGAGAGGGCAACTGCACGCAAAGCACAGATTGACAAGACAAGATTTGATGCTTCAAGAAGCACCTGTGCAAACTGGACAAATTGATTCATACACAGCAAGCAGTTAGTGTTTGAACGACTTTCCACAACATCAGCCCTGTGGTAGCACACTTACCGACGTCTCCCCTTAGCAGCCCTGGCTGCGCTTGAATGACAGACACGCGGCTTTGCTGTCAAAGGTGGGCAAAGCCTTGAAGATCATTGAAATATATTGAAGTATCATTCTGGATTTTGGGGTTCAATGCAACAGAAGCTTTTCAGACACCATCAGACACCCCTGTTTCTGAAGATATGGATAGATATGGAACATGACTTCTCCCTTGGGCCTTCCATGGGCCAGCAAGATCGTGCGAAGATGTTTGGTTGACCAATGAGCCAATGAGCATTCTATCGTTCACCTTTTGTTGTTCATTCTTCTCGCTTTGTGACACAACATTTGGGGGTCTTACAAAGGTTCAAACATCCTGGAACACCATTTGGGTTCCTTCAGCTTGATTTCGGACAGGCTCAATGGCGCAGGACTTCTTGAAGGAGCTCATCTCCCCAGGGCAGAAGTCCAATATCAGCTTTGAGGAGTCGCTACTATGGAAATATTCAGAACTTGCCCGTCTTTCCTACAAAGATGGTGATATCCCTGGGTACGAAGAGTTGGTCGTCGATGAACATGACAGGATCATCGGCAAGAGAGATGGGCAGGAAGTATGGCTGGGCTTCCGCGGTTCTGGCGCGGACAGCGCGCACTGGCTTGGCAAGACAGGAAACTTGCACGCCTTGCCCAACAATGATTCGATCTGCCGTGGCTTTGCCAATGCAATGCAGAAGTTCCATGACGGCCTCAAATCATGGTGTCAAGGGTCCAGGATTATCCACCTGACTGGTCACTCTCGCGGTGGAGCTTTTGCAACTTTGGCTGGTTGGCTGTTGGCCAACGACTTCCGAGATGCAGAGGTGAATGTCGTTGTCTTCGGCTGCCCTCGAGTTGGGACATCCACGTTTGCCGAGAAGTTCAGAAACCGAAAGAACCTGCGGTGGGCTGGTTTCCAGCATGCCGGAGACCATGTGGGAAAGTTGCCACCTTGGGGTGAACATATTCATTTGCCTGCAGATCCGTTCACCGACTTTCAGACAGATTCATCGTCTTTGCTCCAAAGAATTCCAGCAGTTGGCAACGCCTTGAATGTCTTGTGGGTTTTCGGATCCAACCTAATGATGCTTGGATCAAAATTTGATTGCGGCTGTGTGTCCTTCTGTATGATGCATTATGATAATTATGATGCCAACTTAATATAATTTCATCGTTTATTGCAATGACTTGCTTAAAACCCGGGAAAAACCATAGCATGGAGTCCTACCACCAGTCGCTCAAGTGCAATTTCATCCTTCGCACTGGGGCCCCTGATGTCGATGAGATCATCCGCACCATCACCAACCAACAGCAGAAGGCCATGCTCACGATTGGTGTCCAAGCAGTGAAACAACAGGTCGGAGAGCAAGTGAGGCAAGCAGCCGATGAACTCAAGAGGCTATTGAGTGCTGATCGCTTGAAAGAAATTGTCTCGGATGCGCTGATCAAGCAGTTTGTTATCCAGCTTGCAGGCACCACCCGCTATTTGGCCAACATGTACACCACAGACTTGGAAGGAATGAAGTCGAACGTGCACGATTTGGAGAAGAATTTGCACGTCCTTGTCGAGCAGCTTGCACATGTACCTCAAGACTCAACAGACATGCTGAAGTTGCTCCTGGAGGCCTTCTTCAAGGGTGGCTTCATCTTGACGATGTGCAGGATGAAATTGGACGACAGGCCCCATGACTTGAAGGAAAGATTCATGGGGTTGGTCAAAGATGTAGATAAGTATCTCTGGAGACTGGCGCACAACCTTCAAGATGCAGATGCCTTCTATACGTCCCTACCGAGCTTGGTGCAACTGGAAGCTGCTTTTGCAGCACACCTCGACAACAGGGAGCCCTTGTTTGTCACCGACGAAATTCAAGATGAGCTTTTGCCGCACTATCGTAAGCCAACGAAAATTCAACAAGAGATAAGAAAATTCAAGAAAGAGTTTGCAAACCAGGTTGCCTCAGAGGGCCCAGGAGGTGTAGCAAAGCTTTTGTCATCAGACGGCTTGGGTGAGAACTTTGTTCGCCTTCTAGAAGCTATCCTCGAGGACGTTGCCCTTGATTCCGAGCCCTTGAAGCCATGTCATGAAGAGGTGAAGATATTGAAGCAGAGGATGGATGATATGCTGTTGCCAGAGGTGGTCCTCACTGGACCTACCAAGGCAGGAAAAAGTTCATTGGCCAATGCTCTCTTGGGTAAGGAGGTTGCAAGCACCTCAGCGGCCCCTGATTCGTTCCTTCCGATCCGCTTCATCCCTCAAGGAGGTGTTTGTCGGTTGCCGAAGTTGTTGTTGTTTTCAAAGCTGTTGGCCACTCGCCTCAAATTTCTGGTTGGAGCTTGATTCAGTTTTCTTCTCATTTGCGATCATGCTTTTGGTCAGGCAAGAAATTCCATGTCGAGCTTCGTGGTGAGGGCTTAAGAGATCATCCAGACTTGTTCAAGGATAAGGTTGATGAAGAGTTCAGACCTCAGAAAATCAGCCAATCGGTGATAGACCCTGGTTGTTCCAGTTCCCAGATTTGGGTTGTTCCACCATCTTGCGAATGTTTTTCTCAGGTTGAAAGCTGTGCTGGAGGCCAGAGAGGTGAACACAGCTGAAGAAGTTCATGAAGCCATCGAAAAGATGAACAAAGGCCTCCGGAATTTTCTGGACTCCAAAATCTTCGTCCAAAAGTTTTCGGAGGAAGAGACACATGTCCTTTCACAATATCTTTGCGCCGGGTGGTCGGTTGATATCAAGATTCCTGTTCGCAGCCCAGAAGCGTTGCCGGTGATCCTCGTCGACCTTCCAGGTAAGACTGAAGGAGGACTCATTGGAGAGTTCATCAAGACTATGGTGAGAGGAAGTTGCATCCGAGCCTCTACGGCTTTGTTGGTGCTGGGCTGGGAAAACCTTGCAGAGCTTGACCGTGATGGAGCTGATCCCACGCAGCGCTTCTTTGGCGGAGCTTCAAATTTCAGCGGCTACTACATGGTCATCACGAAGGTCTTTGAGAAGGACACTTTCGATCAAATCAACCAAACAGTTCGCAGGAAAGCTGCCCAGCTCAAACCAGAGCCTCTCGGGATTCGCTTCATCAACAGCTACCTCTTGAGAGCTCATGCTGCATCCCTCGCTGGCTCTCTGCCCGTGAATTTCCCAAGTGTGGAAACTGACGCCAGTGATGAAGAGAGGTGCAGGTGTGAAGGTGAGCAGCACCGATGCCAAATCATTTTCCGTGGTGTTGAGAACAGGCTCATGCAAAAGAAGGACCAAAAAAAATTCAACGGAAAAGATTTAGAGGAAGAATTGAAGGAGAAGCTGGATGAGTTCCCAGAGACTGCTACCTTTACTTCTGAGCTCTATAGCTCTGTTGACCAGCGCTTCCCGGAACTTTTCTTGGGGCCACATTTGGAAAGGATGCAAAGGCACATCAAACGCCTGGTAGATGAGATTTGCCACCATGTTGAGATCTGCTTGGGAAGTGAGCGTCAGAGGCAAGCAAACATTGATGCATGCCGCAAGCTACTGGGCAATTTGGATGTAGAATTCATGGAGCCAGTGAAAAAGAAAGCCTGGCTGGAGATCCAGGGCAAGATTGAAGAGATGGCAGAATTTGATGAATTTGATTCGACTCGCAGCCACGAAGAGACGGAAGAATTTCACAACCGTGTGTGTGAAACCTTCGGCCCAGAGGTTGCTGATTGGCGCCGCCGAAACGCTTTCTGGTATGCAAGGCATTTGTATGCAAGGCGTTTTGTTGATCAGATCAAATCTTCGGCCGAGAGAGAGAGCACCAGGGCCTATGAACAGATCCTGTGTCAAGAATTGGCAGAAAAAACTCATGCAATAGGTCCAAGCCCAAGAGACGTTGAGATTGACTATGAGTTTTTCTGGAGCATGAGCAAGGTGGCTGGTCCTCCCATTTATTATTCAGCCCTTCTGGGTGCGTTTGTCATGTGTGGCGTGATTGCGGGTGCACCTGCAGCTTCCGTGATTGGTTTTGCCAAGGCTGTGCTCTCTGCTCGTATCTACAGTGTAATGTCGCAGCATTCGCATTACCACAGCTTTAAAGCAGACAAAAGCCTGAGACTGGAAGTGCTTCAGGCGCACGCAGACCAGAACCTGAGCATCTTGAGCGAAGCCTCGAAGGGTTGGGTCCAAAAGACGCTGGAGAGGCGGCTGAGGATGCTAGAGAAGCAGCTGGATGCAAGTGATGTGCCACATCTAGAGGAGAAACTTCAGAAGAACCTCCAAGCCTTGGCCAACCTGCAGGAGATCTCTGTCTGGGTGAAGGAAGAGGTGAAGCAAAGAACATCTCCTTCAGAAGATGCAGGTGGGGTGGCTCTCTCTGGTTTCATTTTGGACTGTGAGGGTGCCTTTTGTGATGACGTTTGTTTTGTGTTTGGCAATTTGACGTTGGTGATTGGACGCAGGTGTGGGCGGCGAAGAGGCGAGATTGTTCTGAGAAATTCCTAGCAGCCCCGGCAGCCGGCGCAAGTAGTACTTAGCTCTAGACATGTCGAACTTTCTTCCCAGGTGGCCCTTCGCAGCTGGTAAATGCCAGTACTTTAAGACATGTCAAGGTAGCATAGAGATGCGGAGATGCGTCTCTATGAAAATATTTAGGCCCTTGAGGCCTCGCTGGTGATTGATCGAAAGAGAGTTTTTTCTAGCATGTGTTTGGGACACGATAACTTAAGAGAAAAACCTAACTTGGTTGTAATCTTGGGTAGTTGTTTGTAATCTTGGCACTGGAATGTGTTGCTGTGGTTGCCACTTGGTATGCCATTGTGAAACCACTGAGCCCCGCTATGTTCCCCAGAATGGTGCAAAAACTGACAGCATCCTTGTTTTGCAGCGTAGCTGATCTTCTTGCTGTTCACCATGCAGGTCTCTGATAGCAGATTGCGGGCAAGAGTCCGCTGGTCAAGGCCAAGACCAAAGCAAAGCGGATGTGCAGATGCCAAGGTGATGTT